>PVJS01012425.1:0-43944 GCA_004027185.1 Glis glis
TAGTGACTGAGTCTTATAGGTTTGTGTATGTACATCATGTGCTATAGTGTGTTTCCCTCCACTCCCCTCCCAACTCCCTCAGTTAAGTCACCTTCTTTGTCCATCTAAAGATTTCTTCTTCTTCCCTTCTAAGTCCCTTCTACGTCCCATTCTATCTAGCTCCCACAGATTAAGGGGAACATCCGATTTTTTACTCTTAGTGACTTACTAATATCGCTTAGCATGGTGTTCTCTAGTTCTCTCCATTTCCCTGCAAATGATGTGATTTTGTTCTTCTTTGTGGCTGCGTAAAATTCCATTGTGTACATATCCCATAGTTTTGTGATCCATTCATCTGTTGATGCCTTTTCTTGATGGCTCTGCTTTGCTGAACCTCACCAGAGTGTTTTTCTGCTCCTTGTTAGCTGATCTTTCCCCGTCTAATCGAGTGTGTGTGTGTGTGTGTGTGTGTGTGTGTGTGTGTGTGTGTGTCTCGTGAGTGTCTTGTGGGGGGACAGATTTGTCCCTTCAGCTTACTAGGAATCGTTGCCCTCAACATGGGCACGTTGCTGCTTTATCCCCCTCACTGTCGTCATCCTGAGCTGGGCGGGCAGCAGAGGGTTGGCTTGGTTGCTTGGCACAGCCCTGTGATGGAGCTGGCAGCACAGCTTCCAGTGCTCTGGGTCCTTGTCAGCTGTCATAGGTGGCTAGAGCTACAGAGAGGGAGGACACCCTGAACTCGCCTCAAGGCCACCTTGCAAAACTGGCTCTGTCCTGGAGTTACCTATCTGTATTTTATGTAGGGACATTGCTTATGAGGAGATGGTGCAGGGGTGGTCTCTGCACCTGATATGTGACCATGAGCGATGAATAAAGTGGCAAGGATGAGATTCCAGCCTGGGATGTCACATCCAAACCCGCCTCTGTACTGCTGTGTGTGGACAGTTTTTACTTTGCTCCTCCATAGCGGACTTGGAAGATGCACAGTGTGGAAGTTAAAATGGTTTGCGTCTCCTTCCACGTAAGTTTCCACGTGGGAACTCAGCCTCTGGGCAGGTGGTGAGACCCGCAGGGGCCCGTGGTGGTTGGTGGCCAGCTGAGGTACAGAGGATTCCTGTGAACAGGAGTGGGATTCAGTGCTGAGCTGGAAGGTGAGGAGTATGCCTGTGAGTGCCAGGAAGTGGGACCTGTCCCTTCCTGGGCCTGCAGATGGTGCTTTGGACATGCCCTAGGGACACGCACACACACACACGCACGCACGTAGATGCGGGGCGCCTGTGTGCCGATGTGCTTCATCTTTTTGGTGAGGGCCGAAGTGCACTGGAGAGTGGTTGCTAGTTGTGCTTTCCCATAGGTAGTCGCTTGGAATAAAGTTGGCTGAAGCTCAGCTGTGTAAGTACTTGACACTTTATTTCTGACCCTTGCTCTTAGCATCCTTTAAAAGGTAATGGTTTCACCTAGCTGTTTCTGCATTTCTTGACATTTGGAGGTCTGGGGGTAAGGGGCACCTCTAGGTTCTTTGAGTCAGGAGCCTGCTGGGGTTCTCCTGTGCCTTTGTCCCCACCCAGCCTGGGCACAAAAGGCTCTTTGGTCCCCCAGAACCTTTCCTTTTCCCCCTTTGACCCGCTCTTGGTTAAGGATGGATGAAAGGCTAAAAGTTTAATTGTCGCATCTTGGTGTGTGCAGTTTCATGGGGAGTCTTATTCCCCATCCCTGACAGCAGGAGGGTTAGCTGAAGCACCGTGGCCACATGGTGGCCTCAGCACCCCCTCCCCGCCTCCACGTCCTTCTTCTCCTCCTCCTTTTTAAATATACTTTTATTGGTGCATTGTAGTCTCACATCGTAATGAAGTTCAGAGGGCTCAGGACAGACACACATGCACCTCCAAGTCCGTCTCAGCTTTGGGGGCAGCACCTGTCCCCAGGGGCTCTGAGCACAAAGCTGACGAGTTGTGGAAATGGTCGGTGATCTGGAGCACAGTGACGTGTGATTCCTCTCTGATAAATCATAGGGCAGGGAGGGAAATTTGTTTACTTTCTTGATGAATATCTTTATCTTTGTCAAGCGCTATTTACTCAGCATCTTTTAAAATCACACTCTGCTCCGAGAAATTCTAACCCTTCGAATCTTGGCGATCTCCTGGCTCACTGGCTCCTTCGGAAGTGCAGAGTGGACCCTGCTCTTCCCGGGGTGGCACCTGTCTCCGTCCTGCCACCGCACCTGCGCTCTTCTGCAGGGGTGCAGCAGAGGGGATGGAAGGAAGAACCGAGTGATAAAAAGTGACAGTTGAATGGAGGTAAAACCCCTTCTGAGTATTTCCTGACTATGCTCATGAGCCTTCCCTTTTATTAGATGAGAGTTAAAGGAAATTTGGATTGATGCATGAAATTCAAGGGCAGCTCACAGTGTGGAATGCAGGTTTGTTTGTTTTTAGCTTGATGACATCTGTCTTTTCAGGAAAATGCCTTCATTCTGAGATGAGATGGCATTTGAAAGATGATGTATCAGGAATGTGGTAAATCACTACTTGAAAACTGGGAGCAATGATAAAGTAGACTGTGTTGAGAAGTGACCAGCTGACCCCAAGTGGTCTCTGCTCCTGGGAGGAGGGGGAAGCCCCAAGGGTCGTGGAGCAGGCCTCCCTGGAATCCAGATCACCTCCTGCTTCCTTGCTAGTTCATTCCCAGTTGCCCTGCAGTGGGGGGGCTACTGGTACACAGGCCCTTTCTGGTGGAGCCCTCTGGCCTGCACTGGTCGCCAGGGTGCTCACCTCGCTTGCACGCTGCCAGTGCTCCTTGTGAGGAAGTGTTACGAGCTGTGGTTTGACATTTCCGGTTTGTGGCTAGTTTCTTATGTGTACAGCTCTCTACAACTGTGTAGAGCCCTTCCGGGAGCAGTTACAGATTCACTGTGTCCTGCGGAGTTGGAGCAGTCTTCACTGGCCAGCGTGGGATCTGGAACCCTGGGCAGCTGCTAAGCTGTGGTGTGGGCCTGGTGCCTCTGGTAGGGACAGTGGCCACTGATGCATTTCAGACCTGACCTGTTTCTTTCCACGTGAGGACCTTGTGTATGGCAGTTCTGTGTGGTGCGACACAGGCTTTGCGTGCAGTGCAGGCGAAGTCTTCGTGGCCACAGGTCAGCATCTGTGGAGTGCTGAGGGCCAGCCTCTGTTCTGAGGCCTGGGAAGCAGGTCCTACATCTCCCAGATTACAGATGAGATACCTGTGAGGTTAAGTAATTCACCTGGTGTTACGTGGGTGGCAGGTGGCCAAAGGGGGTTCCCCAGGCTGTCTGCAGCTGACAGAGTGGGCCTCCAGCTCTTTCCACACACATCTGTGAGAACCTGCCGTGCATCCGCTGTGCTCACAGCCCCAGGCCCACCTCTGGGCCCAGCTGCTACTGCTGGCACTCTGGGCTGGGGGCTCGGTGGGTGGGAGCCAGGCAGGGCAGTTGCTGCTGCTGTGAAGAGCAGCCGACCAGGAGGAGCAGCGTGTTTCTGTCCTCTCCTCATTTACTTTCCTTTACCCCGCAGGACTAGCAGAGTGTGCGGGGCTTGTGTGCAACCTTAAGAAAGGCCTCAGCAGCTCCGTGAAGCACCCATGTCCCGGGTGCCTTCTTCCTCATGATCACATGGAGCTGGTCACCTCGGTCCGGGCCAGCCTGGTGACGGTCTCCTGTGGGGCCTGTGCAGGAGGTGCCAGCCTGCAGTTTGGTGGACGTTTGCCTCATCTCCTGTTCCTGCTGCCTTCTCTGAACCCCAGGTTCTGACCGAACAGGAGAGCTAGGCAGAGGGAGGGCTGGAGACCGCCTCCTCTGTCCCCCAGGGCTACAGGGAGTCCATGGGAGCCAGCAAAAGCAGGGCCATCAGGGAGGCCTGGACGCTGGGGCATTGCCTGGGAGGCTGAGAGAGCCTAAGTTCCTGTTTCTGCAGACTGTTGAGAGAAGATTGACCTCAGTTTTCTGATTGGGAGCTTCAGGAGCCCAAGGGCTCGTGGCACTTGGGCAGGGACACAGGACTCCTGCAGGTATTTCCAGCTCACAATAGGGGCTTTCTGGCCACTGCCTTCTCTTTACCCGGGTCTCACAAACTTCCAGCTAGCTTGCTACTGACTAGCTCTCCAGTATCTCTGTGGTCTCTCCTCGGATAGGTGTGAATTATAGTGACGAGTCTGTCACCAAGGATGGAGGGATAATCCTCCAGGAATTATCCCCTTCTCTGGAAGGCGCTTCCCCCATATCAGGGTACTCCTCCACCTTCAGGGGCGGATGCAGGAGAGGCAGTTTCCTGGGGACCTGAGTGCCACCACCAACCCTTGGGCTGTGTGCACTCCCCCCACTCCTGGCCCCAGGTCACACTAGTTACAGCGCCGGGGCATATGGGAGGGAATAGACAGCCCGGGCTCCCCTCCCGCTGCCCAGGCAGCTTCCTTTTCTGGGTGAGGATCCCACAGTGCTGGGCTGCATGGAGGGCAGATGCCAGAACTCCCAAGGCCCAAGGGGCACTGTCCCCCCTATGGTAATGGGAGCACATTTGCCCAGAGCCATCACCTGCGCAGGCAGGCAGGGTGGCGGGAGGCCCTCGCTGTGCATGCCCCTCGGTGACCGCTCTGGACGGTCGCTCACTCGTGCCTGATGCGGGAGAATCTCCTCCTGATCCTCGGCTCGCTATAATGCTCTGCAGGGCTCTGAGTGACACCCACCCCAGGGGGCACCTCATACGCACAGCTTCACAGGGCCTAGGGGTCCAGGGCACCCCACCCAGCTCAGCGAGAGCAGAACAGCATGTCCAAATCTGAGAAAGACCTAGGACCAGGGACCAGGCGGCTGCCCAGAAGCCCTCTCAGTGGCCCGAGACCCAGGCTGCGACCTGTGAGGAGGTGCCAGAGGCTGCAGGCAGTGGGGTGTGTCTCAGCCTTCAGAAGCCCTGTTTCCTCGTGTGAGCCTGGCTTCTGGAGAGAGTCCTTTGAACCCACACCCATTACTAAGATTCATTTCCTGATACGTAGTCTGTCTCTGTATTTGCTGAGGAATCACAAGTTTGAAAGGGGTTTTGTGGCTCCATTTCGGAAGCGTCTGGAGCTTTGTTAGAAGCTGTGATTTTGCTAGGGTGCTTCGCCTGGGGATCAGGGTGACCCGGAGCAGCAGGTCCTTCCTGGAGGTGTTGCCTCTGCCGCCCTGGCCCAACACTCAGCATCAGGCCTCACCTGCTGCACCTTGGGAGCGAAGAGTCCACTTGCAGGCTTCTCTGGACCTGTAGACTTCTGAGGTGGTTTCCACCTTGAGGGAAAGCAAGGCACAGCTTCAAGCCGCAGTGTGGGGGTGTCCGGACTGGTTTAACACCAGATGGGGCACGGGGGGATTGTACCCAGGCCTCATGGCCTTCACCTGTCCTGGAGCAGGTCCCACTGTAAATGAAGTGGCTCTCAGGAGAGCAGCCTGGGAAGTGCGGGGTGGCAGATGGCGCTGCCAGGACTGAGTCCACCAGGAGAAGCTGCCGTGTCCTGCAGGCTCCTCTCGGCTTGTGTACAGCCCTATCTGAAAGTCCTTCCTGCCTGTGGCATTGGAGGGCCTGAATTCCTCCTCAGGGTCGCTAGTGGTTGCCTGTGGCTGGCGTCCAGTTAGAGCCTCAGCAACCGCACTTCTTTTTCCAAGATAAACCATCACATCTGCCCAGTGACCTTCATGAGGAGTCTTACATTAGCACATTCTTAACAGACATTTAAAAACCAACCAAACAAAACCCATTTCCTGCCCCCACGCTCTTTCTGTACACTCATAAATGTGAGTTGCATTTGGAAATGCCTGTGCTTAAACTTGCAAATCGAATCCGAATTTAACCTTGAGCACCACACATCTGTGAATGGCTGAGAGCGGGATGGAGTGATGGTAATGCACACTCAGGACCGGGAGTCCACTGAGCGCGCGCATGCACCCCGGTGTGTGGGGTGGCCTTGGGGCGTGATTCCAGGCCCAGGCCTGGGCCCATCTGTGGATGGCCTCGCTCCTTGAATGGGGCCGTGAGCCCCTCTGCCCCTTCAGGGCTCTCTAGCCCCTTGTCTTGTCATTGAGCCCGCTTCTTCGGCCAGCCTCTACCTTTGAAGGTCCTTGGGGACCAGGTTAAGCCTCTGGCACAGGGAAGGTGATGCACCCCTCCCTCCAGGCAAGCCAGGCAGCGTGTTCCCCCTCCCAGGGACAGTGGCATGGGCACCATCACCCTCAGTGCTGACCCATCTCTTGAGACTCCCTTCAGATGTGGCTAGCATCCTCCAACTTCACATTCTTTCCCAACCATCCACCCCCTTTATCCTCTCCTGCCCTTGTAGAATAGGCAGTTCTTTCTGAGCTTTGGGACCAGGCCTTACTTGCTTGCCCTGTCCCCATTCCTCCAGCAGTGGCCACATGCAGGCTAGCAAGATGGCTTGGTATCATTGCGAGAGCTGCCCTGCCTGGGGTTCCTGGGAGTGCAGAGCTGGTTGGTGCCAAGCCGGCCACGTGTGGAGCCTGTGTTCAGTCGGTTACTCTCCAGCCCCTGGCACCTGCAAGCAGGGGTTGTTAATCTGGTGAGAGTGGGTGCAGCTTGCGGGGTATGAAGGGAGGGGGCTTGCCAGGTGGTGGGCTCAGTGTTCTGGGGGGTGGCCATTGGGGCAGCTGTGCAGTGGCCCCTACGTCCTTGGAACCACGCTGATTTCTGGGACAGAGGGCTGGAGTGCAGACATCTGGTGAAGAACTGCGGTGTTTCGTATTCTCCAGCAGTGTCGTGGCAGTGTGTCTCCGAGAGCCACCTGTTGGCCCGGTGGCAGGCAGGCCCTTGCTCCTCGCCCTGAGGCTCAAGGTAGCCTCTCCATCATTCCGTCTCAAGTGGATGCCTGCAGGAGGGGCCTTTCTGTGTTCTGGCTTCTCTGGGTACCATGTGGATCTTTTGTGGAGCACGGATGCTTCCAGGTGGTCTTGGAGGTGCTGGGACCCTCCAGTGAGAGACCCGTTGCCGAGAGCCCGGTGCTCTGCGTTCACCAGCTGTCCGAGAGGCGTGGGTGGGTGCCGGAGCTGCCATCTAGTCTTGGAGTCTCAAGGCAGGCCCCCTTGCCCTCGGGCTGGGGGGCAGCCAGTGAAGCGCTCGCTCCCCGTGCCCCTTGCACTCGGCGGGGCACACCTGGGCGCACTGCATGACCCTGTGCTGGCTGCCTGGCTTCCTGTGGCTCCCCAACACTAGCCTGGCGGCAGGGCGAGGCGGAGGATGCTGGCAGGTGGCTGAGAGTGCAGTGCAGTCCGGCAGAGCCCCTCAGAGCGCTCGACCCTGCTCAGCAGAGATCAGTCTAGCAGAATAATGGCATTACCTCATCTGTGACCTGATCAGGCAAGGAAAAGGGTGATTTCAAAAGATCCTAATGTTTCTAATTAGATTTTCATCTCTTCTCTCTTCCTTCCTAATTATTTTTACAATCTCAAGGAAAATATGTCCCTTCTTCCACTTATAATTCCTTGGAGAATAAAATTGCTACTCTGTACCCTACCTCCATCTCTTTTCTTCTATTGCGATGCTGAAGATCAAAACTCTACTGTTTCTAAAGTGTCTTATTGTGTGGCCTCTAATATTAAGCCACGGTTTTTGTAATTCAACCAAAATTTTATCTCACACGGAAATTAGGATTCCCCCAAGGAGACTCCATAGTAGGAAATAGTGGCTTCCAAACAGCTGCAGGGAGCGCTGCTCCAGGTGGACAGCATGTCCTCCTTGGGTTCCGGGGTCAGGAGGCTCTGGGGGTGGCCTCTGTACCCAGGCTCCTGGACACTTGCTTTGGCCTCTGTGCCGCCTGAGGCCTTCAGGAATGGTGCGTCCTGTGTGAGCGGGATTCCTCTCTGCAGGGCTCCTGTGGCGCCCAGGTGACACATGCTGGATCAGACTCCTTGGTTGCCATGGCTCAGGCTGGCAGCAGAATTTGCCAGCCAGGCCGGGGGGCAGGGGCTAGAGTGAGGGAGGGACATGCTGTGGGCTGGGTTAGGACGTCGCCCTTTGAGGGTGGCCATGACCCCCCTCTTGGCCCTTCCTGCCCGCGTGCTGGTACCTCTGCCTGGCCCTCCCCTCCCAGGACGCCGGCTCCAGGTTCTGCAGGAAGGAGCCATCATTGCTCAGCCTCCTTTCCCTCCCTGACTTGTGGGAGGACCCAGAAGGTTCCCTTCTGCACTCTCCCAGGTGACCATGTGACGTCTGCCTGGCGTTTAACGTGCTGGCAAGGCATCTGTTTTCAGTGATAGTTGAAAGTGTTTCATCATTGTCGCTCAGGAAGTCACACAGATGTATCTAACAGATCCCCAGGGGCCCGCCGGGCTGCAAGCCAGCGGCCTTCTGGGGTTTGCTTTGGTCTCTGGACCACACTTTGGCTACGTGGGCAATGGCAGAGGTTCCTGTGTGAGCGGGATTCCTCTCTGCAGGGCTCCTGTGGCGCCCAGGTGACACATGCTAGATCAGACTCCTTGGTTGCCATGGCTCAGGCTGGTAGCAGAATTTGCCAGCCAGGCCGGCAACACTGGTGAACACAGGACCAGGTTCCCTCTTGGGATTTTGTCCTGAAGACCCCTCATTCGCACGCTTGTCTCTAGCCTGTTCGATAGGGCTTACCCGTGCTCTAGAGTGAATTTGGTTTCTACAGACTTTGGAGTGTGTCAGTAACTCTCGCCTATACTTGTTTTTCTATCTGCCCCTCCCCCTTTTAATAGTACTAGGGATTGAACCCAGGGGTACTCTACCACTGAGTTACATCCCCAGCACTTTTTTTTTTAAAATTTTGAAACAGAGTCTTGCTAAGTTGTGCAAGCCTCGAACTTCAGAGCCTATTCTTGCCTTAGCCTCCCATGTCACCGGAATTATAGGTGTGTGCCACACCACCTGGCTCTATTTGCCTCTATAGGGTGAGCTAACTGGTATTAATTGATCTTATCTTCACCCCCCCCAAAAAAAAACCCAACCCTGTTCTCCAGCGCGAGGGCGTGTGTATGCTCTTTCTTGCGCTCTCTTGGGGTGTGGTATGAGCTGATACAGTCAAGGGTGGTTCCCATGGAGCCTGCACTATGCCATTTGGACTCTGAACCTTCAACACTAAGAGCTAGAGAGGTCTTGCACAAAGATTTTTAAGATCGCCTTTATTGTTTTACTATCTAAGGCTCCATAGCAGGGTTCTTCCCCTGGTACCATTGATACTTTGGGCCAGAGCATTCTTTGAGTTTAGGTGCTATCTCACCAACACATGCGTTGCTGCTTTTAAGTGTGTTTTCAAACATTTAGGGACTTTCTAGTTTTTTTTTTGTTAATGATTTTTAGCTTAATTCATTATGGTAAAAAAAAATTTGGAGTGATATGCCATCAAAATCAAGAATCAAGACCTTTATTAAAAGCTACTTTACTGACATTAATATCAGTATACCAACTTTGCTTATTTATTTGCGAAGTACATATTTTTCAAAGTGTTTTACACTCATATTTCCTATAGCTTTTTCAATGTTTACTTATAAATAGCATATGTTTGGGCTAATTTTTGTATTGTACATGTTCCTGTGCAGTCTGGCAATCTTTGCTTTTAACTAGAGCCTCTATCTCTATTTCATCTGCATTCGGTATGATCCGTCATGCCATTTGTGTTTCTTCCTGCTTTTTACTGTGGGCGACGGCTTTGCCCTCTGTGTCCTCTGCGTTACACACTGTGTTCTGACTACTTTGTTTCTGTAAGGTCAGTATTCATTTTGGTTCACCCATACATTTAGACTCCTTTAACTGTTCTTCATACTGGCCTTCATTTTCAGTCTTCCCTCTGAGAATACCTGAGCATGTCTTTTGGGGACAGAGTACCTGTTTTTGTTGGAAGATGCCTTTCTATCACGTGCAAGTAAGGAATGCTCAGGATGGATACAGGGTTCCAGTTGGACAGTCACATGCACTTGCAAGCAGTCCTCTATGCTCTGAAAGGCATCACGTCATTGTTTTCTGACTTGCAAGTTTGTTGGGAAATGACCTGTTATTCCAGTAGTCGCTCTCTGAGACGACTCGGCCCCTCCCACCTCCACAGCCTATATTGTTCTCCGCCTTTTTGCTTGATGTTCTTCCTCAACTCTGAACAATTCTGGAAGACCCCTGTCCGCTCAGACGTGCCTTTGCCCCATTCAGTTTCTCCTGTCTTTGTGTCTCTGACCACACTTGTGATGTCTCACTGTATCCCGCTTCTCCACCCTTCTTCCCTGGCTTTTCGTGGCCATTTTGGACACTTTTCCAGGCCCGTCTTCCTCCTCGCTGATTCACTCCAGCTGTGCCTCATCACTTAGATGACGGAGCCCAGTCGAGCTTACTGCATTTCTCAGTCCAGAATTCTTAAGTTTCTAAGTCTTTGCTAAAATTTTCAACCGTGTGTGTGTGTGTGTATGTGTATATATGTATGTATATATATATATACACACACACACATATATATGGTTAGAACACATTAAACATATGCATACATGCATGCATGCATGTATGAATCCCAGAGGCATACTACCATGGAGCTATGCCCCAGCCCCTTTTTATTTACTTATTTATTTTTATTTTGAGCCAGGGTCTCGCTAAGTTGCTGAGGCTGGCCTCGAATCTGTGATCTTCTTGTGTGTCAGCCTCCCATGTATTGGGATAACAGGTGTGCACCACCATACCTGGCTTCACCCTTTTCTATTCTTGTGTGTGTGTGTGTGTGTGTGTGTGTGTGTGTGTGTGTGTGTGTTGGTACTGGGGATTGAACCCAGAGGCATTCTACCTCTGAGCTACACCACTGACCCTACTTTATTTTATTTTGAAACAGGGTCTTGCTAAGTTGCTGAGGCTGGCTTCAAACCTAAGATCCTCCTGTCTCAGCCTCCCAAGTGCTGGGAATAAAGGCGTGTACCACTATGCCTGGCTAACCTTTTACATTCTTAAAAATAAAATTCTTGTTTTTTTAATGTTTATGTCTTAAGCCACCACAGAATCTTAAGTTATATTCACTTTTATTATTACTAGAATATTGTTGATCTTCCTACTTTGAAGCTGTTGTTTAGAGAGCAGGTAAAGAAATCTCTTCCTAGTAATTCTGTTATCTGGAGCATCTGAGGGTGTTTTTCTGTAATGTTGTTTCTCTTGGTTTTGGTTCCCATTGGATGGTCTTCTCCTGTGCCTGCGGTGTGTGTGTGCGCACACCCAGGATGCAGACATCTTCCTCTGGTGTAGATTGCCGGCTGTTTCTGACTGGTGCACGGGGCACACACATTAGTCATCGCCTCCGTTCACGGATTGCCATCGTTATAAACAGAGCTACAATCCTCGAGGGTCCACTTAACTTTGGCATTCCTTTTATTCTAGGGGTTTCGTCAAATTGACAGGGTCTGCCACATTTCCCACTTTCCCTCCTTCTGGTCCCCGGATTTCTCTTTCTGAACCCTGTGTGTGCAAGAGATGGTTAGAAGCACTGAAGGCTCTGGAGAGAGGGTCGGGAGCCCTGCAAATACTCTCGGTAGGGATCGGCCCCAAACGCCAGGCTCACGCACCCCCCACCTGTCTGGTTCTGTGATTCCTCTCTTCACTTAGCAGTGTCTTTAAGATGTTTTGCTGTTTGTCCTTCTTTCTGATTGTTCTCTGTGATAAGTCCCCTTCATCTTACATTTGGTTTTTTTGAAGAATTATGTTGATCCATCAAGTAGTGATATTCTGAGGATATTTTGTCAAAAACAAAATCCTTCCTGTATGTATTAGAGGGAGAGGGGGATAACATGATGGCCAGCAGCATTTATGGGAAAATTAGTTGTAGGAGTGAAATTAATAGCCAAGATAATTATTAACGGGGATATTAGAATGCTTAGCCCATTGTTTACACAGAGAATTACTTGCCCAAATGGGTATTTGGAGTTTTAACTGCAGGTTTATGTGCAAGTAGAATTTTATTTCAAGACCCATCTGACAGTGTCCAGGTTTTTTTCTTCATAGCCTATCCCATGGGGATACTTGGTCCGGTTTATCTGCTTGGTAATATGTCTGTATTCCTTAGAAATGGAGTGGTAACTCTAGTATTACTAGTGTTTTGAGGTCAAACTGTTTCCAGGTACTCTTGATTGAATAAAGACTTGGAATGTAAATATATCTGAAATCAGAAACACTCAGGTCAGTTTTTTTTTCATCCTATCTATTTCTCCATATGTAATTTGATTCATCTACTCAGCATCCATCCACCCACCTACCTATCTGTCCATCCAGTCTCCACTGCTGAAACAGCATCATGGATACAAAACCCAAGATTTTGTTCCCATGAGGAGCTTTCCTCTAGAAGCCGAGGCAGGAAAGTACTCATGGAGTGGCCCTAGGAGGCTTCTGGATTGCTACCCTTTGCCCCAGAGGAGGAGAATGTAGTGCTGCCGGCTGGGGTCTGCGTCCTGCAGGAGCCACCCAGCCTTGGTGCTGGGTCGGATGCTTGGCACAGCAGCCTGACACCACCTAGCTTTTTCTTTTCAACCTGTGTGTTCTTCTGAATGTGTTTTTTCCATGCCAAGGAATTTATAAAGTGCAATCCTAATTATCTCCTAAGTCCAAACTATTAAAAAAAAGTCTCACGCATAAAGCCAGAGCTCTGTAGAAGTACATTCTGGAATTTATTCTTGGATTCATTTCTCTCCTGACCTAAAGAGAAGCAGTGTTATGGAAGCCCGGGTCCTGCTTGCTCTCTGTTCTCTCTGAGAACTGCCTTGTGTGCTCTGCCTCTCCAGAAGTCCGCTCCACTCGCCAAGCGGCAGCCTGAACTCAGTTGAGCCTCTCAACACAAACTACAAAGTAATGGCAGGGACTGTGCAAAACAGATGCTGTTTGCATTAAAATAAAAGACAAACATAATATTTGCATTAATAGAGAGTCTTTGCAAAAATTATTTGCATAGAGTGGTTTATCCTCTTCCAAGAGCTGGTTACTTTTAACTAATTTCTGAGTGTAGCAAAGGATAGGCAGTCTTTTGCTGATCCTTTCTCACAAAAAGCTGCTTTTGCAGACGTGTGGCTGATTTCAAAGAAGGGCTCTCTGACATGCAAATGTGGTGTCAAGTGGTGCACATTGAGAATAGCCCATGTGCACATGGTGATTGCTGTCAGTCATGCTCTTGGTAGCTTTTTGTTTCTAAGTAGAATCGAGGAGCTATTGCCCTGTTTTTAGTGGCGCTAAACTGCTTCTGCAGAGTTTTGCACAGTTACTCAAAGTAGGCCACGTCCCAGTGGTCTCCTCCTCTTTATAATGAGAAGCAGCCAAGATGGGTGGTTGGTGTCTATTCAGTGCAGTTTCAAGGGCAGATGCACTTTATTCTTCTTTCATTAATAGGGGCTATATAAGAATAAAGAAATTCAAGCGAAGGAAAAATGATGGTCTCTTAGAAGTAGAAATCGAAATGCGTGTCAAAAATCCTGTATCATTATATGGAAATGAACTACTAATTTGGCCCTGAGTTTTCTAACTTTCAGTGGAGTAGGTTTATTTTTTATTTTTTAAGATTTACATTGTTCTTAAGAGAAAACAAACAATGGTAGCTACTTGAGAGGCTGAGGCAGGAGAATCTCAAGGATGAGGTGAACTTAGGCAACTTAGTGAGACTTATCGTTTTTTTTTTTTTCTTCTTCTTTTTCAGTCCCTGCATGCTAGGCAAGTGCTCTACCACTGAGCTACACCTCCAGCTCAGAGACTCTGTGTGTGTGTGTATATGTGTGTGTGTGTGTGTGTGTGTGTGTGTGTGTGTGTATTGCTAGGGATGGAATCTAGGTGCATTCTACCTCCGAGCTACACCCCCAGCCCTTTTTAATTTTGAAACAGGGTCTCACTAAGTTACTGACAGCCTCACTAAGTTGCTGAGGCTGGTTTTAAACCTGCAATCTGAAGACCCTATCTTAAGATAGAAAGGGCTGGAGTGTAGCTCAGTGGTAGGGCATCCCTGAGTTCAACGTGTATTTTAGACAGTAACTTTGAACACACACACGCACACGCACACACATACACACCAGAAGTCTGAGGGAATCTTATTACACGTAGAAAGTGGTCTGGGGTAACTGTATAAAACTTTGTATTAATTTAGCATTTAGTACTTAGCCATATTTACTTATATGCTTACTAATGTTTTACCTAAGCATTGCTTCTGTCATTTTACGCCTTCATTTTGCATATGATTTTCTTCTTTCAGAAGTAATCCCTTAGTTGTTATTTTTTCAACATTTTCTAAATGGTAAACACTCAATTTTTGTCTGAAACTGTCTTTTTTCTTGAATGATAGTTTAGCTGGGTATAAAAGCAGAGTGGCTATGTCTTTCTCTTGGGAATTTAAAGATGTTTCATTATCTTCTGGCTATTTTTGTAACTGTTAGTTATTAGCTCTCAGTCCAGTTGTTATTTCTTCTCAGGTAACCTAACCGTAGTGTTTTGGTGTGGTTGAGACCTTTTCCCGTGTTTTGTTATCTCTTTTAGTATTATATGTTTTGCTTTTTCTCTATTTTTTTTTAACTTCAGGAACTCTTACTGAGTCCATGTTGGGCCATCTCATTCATTTATTCTTGCTTCTCCTTCCTCCCTTCCCTTCCCTTCCCTTCCCTTCCCTTCCCTTCCCTTCCCTTCCCTTCCCTTCCCTGGTTAGTTATCTGGGTCTATCATCTCGTTCTCCCATCTCTTTCTCCCTTTGGCTATATTTAACCTGCTCCTTCATATTTATTTTATTTCCCTTTTTTCTAGGTTTCATCCCTTTATTATAGTTTCTTTACTTCATTTAATTTCTTTTCTTTAAATGCATATTTTATAGTTACTTCCAGACCTTTTAAAAAAACATTTGAAAATATTTTAGAATTATTTCTTTTTTTGGGCTTGTGTGTGTTTACTAGTTTTCGGATGGTGGGTTGTTTCCACCTATCATTCATAATTCTCAGTTTTCACTGTAAACTCATCTTTAGCAGGAGGGCTTCTCTTATGTGTCTCCCTCCCCTTGCCTGTCTCCTATGCTCTGGATTATGGGTGTATCCCTAAAGATCCATTGTTCTTTGTTCTCTCAGGGCTGCAAGGTTTTCCAGGTTCTGAAGTAGTTTCACCTTAACTTCTAACCTGGGATTTCAGAACTACACAAAGAATAAATCTGGAGCCTATGCCCATGTGGATGCCAGGTTGGGGTCCCAGTTTATCATCAGATGCTCCCCAGCCATCCTTTTCTGCTTCTCTGGCCTGGTGGGTGGACCTCTCTAGTCTCCTTCCTATATACCCGATAGCCCTTGAAAGTTTGGTCTTTACCTGGGGTCTCTATCCTAGCACTCTGTGCAGGGGAGGTACATGGTCATACCTTCTGCCCACCTGGATGAGAAGGTGCCCCAGGTTCCCAAGTCCACTGCTGATGACTTGGGCCCACGAGCAGGCAATTGGGTCTCTGCATTTTGTTCAGGGTGTCTGCTTACTGTTTTTTTCCTTCCTGAAAACTGGAGTCTTTTCTTTTCTTTTCTTTTTTTTTTTTGCATATTGGGACAGGACTTTATTTTATCCCCTAATTATCTTTTCTCTGTTCTTGCAGTGAGAGATAAGAGGATCCTTTTCAATTCAATCCTGTAAGATTGAGGAATCTAAAGGAATCTAAACTCTGCATGTTGTTCAGCTGTTTTGGACATTACAGGGCATGTGTTTTCCAAAGTGTGAACCTGGGTTTTGCTGCTGGTGCCACACGAGAAACCCAGGTTCCATCACTGCTGGCGTCCATTCCCTCGCATACGAACAACTAAAACTGAGTGTTACTCAGGGTGCTCGTCTGAAGTACACGTCCCACACGAAGTAATTGAACATAATCTGTCTGTACAGGTGTCAAGACCAATGAGATTCCTTTCAGATGAAGAGAAGCTGCCTTTTTGCTGTGTTTGGTGTGATTTTAAGGTGTCCCCTCTGCCCTATGATTCCTCTGAGTTCTGAGGAGTTTACCGTGGCACACAATTTATCATTAGGGTTGCATATTGAATGATGGGAAGTGAGTCTGTTTCAAGAACTGTGAAATGTCATGAGAAGATGAAGGTATGTCATGGGGCCAGCATCATCTATAAAGCAGCGCTCTGTGAGCATCCGCCAGGTACGAGGAGCTCGCTGGGGAGTGTGCGTGGGTGGCATTGCTGCATGCAGCCTCCAGGGCCTTAGCCAGTGGACTTTTCGTCATGGAACTATGGCGAGTGAAGCCTTCGCTGGTGGTTTGCTGGTAGGGAACAACCTAGACCACAAGGGTGTGCATTTATGTAGGGATGGGAGATGCCAGAGAAATTTTATTTTTCAATTAAAAGTAGCTCCATTATGAAACAGAAGATAAGTGGTCATAGTCTAAGATTTTTGGATATTTGTGTTCTTAGAACTGTCAAGCTTTCAAAATGTGGCAAAGTTGTTGTCTTTGTTTGCTGTTGCTGTAATGAATACAATAGACTGGGTCATTTGTAAAGAATAGAAGTGTACTCATCTCACAGTTCTGGAGGCCGGGGAGTCCAAGAGCAACGCACCAGCGTCTGGTGAGGCCTTCTGCTGTGCTGTCGCAGGGCGAGATGGAGCAAGGGCACCAGCTCGGTCTCTGCCTCTTAGGAAGCCATTGGGGCCATCCTGGGGCCCCATCCTCATGACCTCATCTAACCCTAATGCACTCCCAAAGGCCCATCCAAACACCGTCAGCATATGAATTGGGGGACTAGGTTTCCAACTCATGAACTTTGGGAGATGCCTTTAGACCATGTTTAATAAACATTTTTGAGTGGTGGGGATGTAGCTCAGTGGAGGAGCACTTGCCCAACATGTTCAAGGTCCTGGATTTGCTCCCCGACGCTATACACATAAATCCTCCCCCCATTTTTTTTAATGTATGGCTGTTTGAACAAAATTTGCCACATTTCAGTTTGTCATGGAAATAGCATGCATCCTTTGGAGGCGAAGCAAGGGGAGGGTGATGTGCACAGACTCGCCCTCCCGTTGCCCCGTGGGACGTCTGCGTCGTCAGAGCACAAGCGTCTCCCTCATTCTGCTGTCTGCCTGTGCTTGTTGGTTTCCCTCTTTGCGTTTTGCCCGAACCTGGGAAATGCTGTTGTCACACCTGCTGAGGGAGGGGCACGTGGGGAGACTTGTTCCCAGTGGATTTCTGTGTCCCCTGGTGCTCTAAGTTGGGAGCGCTTCCTCAGCTCAGGAGCAGGTGAGTGGTGTTTCCAGGTGGTCTAGTCTAACCGGCGCCCTTCAGGTGGAAAGCATCGGCACCCCATTTGAAGGATGCAGACGATGAGGCCAGCCCGCTCAGGTCGTTCATGTGCCATCAAGGGCACTTAGGAGTGGAGCCTGGCTTTGACCCCAGGTAGTCAGAGCCCCACATTCCACGGCCGGGACCTCAGTGCCACCCCCTGCCTCCGCTATGTGGAAACCACTGGCTGACATCCACATCCTGTCAGTGACATTAGCGCAGTTAACATCCAACAGCAAACTGCTCTCCTGGCGGCAGCGCTATCTTTAGAAGATTAAAATAGAGCATAATACAATGAAATCATGGTATTTTTAGAAACAAGTTTGTGTTGTATAAAAAGGAATAATGATATGCTTTAGTTAGTGCTAAGTTGGAGGAAGTTATGGTTTATAGAATATATCCATGTTGTGCATAATAAAATCATAGTATTGACTTCTACAGATCATATACTAGCTTTTCGGAGGACCGAGAAAAGCCAGTTTTGTTGGAGGGAGACATGTGCCATGATTCAAATAGTAATGTGATTATCTTGAATGTGCATTTATACCTTTGAATGATTAACAGTCTTGTGCAGAGGGAGAAAATATGCTGGAATGTAAGAAGGAAAATATGAGGGTGTAGAGCAGGAGGCAGGACTGTAGGCATTGCGTGTTATAGCCGCGCACAGTGCCTGGGAGGACGGAATCTACACAAATCACCTGAAATGCTGACAGCTGTGGCATTTGGATGGTGTGACACGTGTGTGTGTTTCTGAAATATAATTATGTTTAAAAATTTTAGGAAATAGATATAGTTAAAATAAAACAGTGATATGTTATTATAAAAGTTACGGAAAATAAAGCTGTTTGGAATCTTTAAAAGTTGATGACACAGATGCCTGGTGAAAGCCATCTTTCCACTGCATGCCCACCCCTGCACCCAGTAGGTGGGCTCTTCCTGTGAGCTTGAGGCCACAGAGGATCGACTGCAGTCGCAGGGCCAGGGACCTGCCAAGGCTTCTCTGTCCATATTTGTTGGCTGCGTCTTCATTGGTGAAGTCCCTCGTGAAGCCGTATGGGGCTTGAGCCCTTTACCTGCAGGGAGCCATTTCCGGGTTCCCTGTCCAGGCAGAGGTGACAGTCCATAGTCCAGCTACTGAAATGCATCCTCCTTGTCAGGTCGTAGGCACCAGGCAGAGGTTGGCGGCTTCCAGGGAGGAAGCTCCTTTCCAGCGCCTGCCTGTGGAAGCAGAGCTGGAAGTCAGTGCTCCTGTGCACAGCACACAGTCCACTGTCAGTACGGGAGCGCCGCAGTGGGAACAGTAGTGTGTTTCTGTGTCCACTACTGCCCAAGGGGAGCTGCTGGAGGCTCCAGCCAGTGCAGCCCTGAGCGGCACATGGGGACAGTGCAGGCTGTGTTGACTGAGTCTGTGGGAAAGAGGGCAGGGCCTTGGGCCATCCTTCAAGAGCCTCTTGTCATATTTCCAGTCTGCAATTCACTGTCATTCCCTGCTGCTTCCGGCAGGGTGACTTGGTGTCAGGTCAGGTGTAGCATCTTCAGGTGTAGGCTGGGTGTTGGGCACAGATTGATGATTCCATTTGGACGGCTCCTCCAAGGCCACTGAAGGGACACTGGTTTCAGATAATGTGGTAAGAGACATCAAATTAACACGGGGGCTTCATTTAAGCAGAGTTTCATGGTAGGAACGCATAGCAACTCTGTTTCCTCCACTTCACAGCCTGAACGATGCTGCCAGGCCATCATGGGGCGCATTCATGAGGAGCAGCGCCTCAAGGTCTCGCCTTTCACCCTCCGAGGAGGGCGTATCCTGAGCCACAGGCCTTCCATTTAGTGATGATGTAGGTCAGAGAGCACCTGGCCATAGTGGGGCGAGAGCATGCAAGCCAGCATGAAGCTATGAGCTAGTGCACAGACAGACTATCACGGCTTGTATGTGTCACGTGCACGCTCATTCCTGGCTCAAGACTGGGTGGAGTGTGTGTTGTGAGCAAGCCATGCCGTCAGCACAGACCTGACATGTTTGCATCTTTCCACAATGTTAGCATTTATTCAGTAATAACAAATTCACAAGCTTTAATTCATTGAGGATTCGTGGTTCAGTTGGTGTCATGACCAAGACAGTCATGAGTTCTTTTACTCCATTCCAGTCTTAATTACTAATATTTATAATACCGGAGTCATATACCACACTTCATAGGCCACGTGCAGTGCAGAAAGGCTGAGAAAGGGTTAGTGCAGCCACAGGATTTAAAGAGGCCATACCAGGAGCAAAGTCAGAGAGCCTGTACACATGCAGAGAGTCACTGCAGGTGACCAGAAAGTCCCCTAGCCTTTCAGAGGGTCCTGCTGGCAGTTTCCAAGTATCAGGCTGCAGTGGGCCCTGTGTCAAGGGTGTGAGAAAAGCACCTAGCTTAAACCCTGGAGAGGCAGAGGCGCTTCCCTGATGGTGACCAGCTGATGGCTCAGCATGCTGCCGCTCTACAATTTGAGGGGCCCCTCCTTTTATGAGTCTTAGGTGAGGGGATTACCTCTAGTCTAGTGTGATTGATAAGCTCCTTTGGTGTTTGTGATATGATCGATATGCCCATGTGTTCCTGATTTAAGTTCACAGGTGGTAATTTTTTATTGGTACAAATAAATTATTTATCAGTTTGTGCCTTATGGTTGTAATGGGCAGACGATGGTTATTTACTTGTACAAACAAGGTGTAGAGTCACTTCACCGTGGCACTTGTACTCAGAATGCAGGAACTTATGGCCAACTGTTCCTTTATAAAGTTGAGCAGTAGCTCAGGACGAGGCACAGCACGAAAGCCGCTGTTCTGTGCATCATGGAGTAACTCTCCACAGTGTGTATCATTGCGGATGAAGCTCCTGCTTCCCTTAGCCGCTAAGCTAAAAAAAATGAGCCAATATTTCAGTAGACCAGAGCCCTGCCCAGGAAGGGCTTGTGTCAGCAGTGGGTTTAGGACAGATAACACATGTTATTGAAGACTGCTGGACAGCAGCATTAGATAAACTGATGTGTTCCTCGGCTTTCCTTTGCTGTGACCAAAATACCTGACAGGAACAATTTAGAGGAGGAAACGTTTATTTTGGCTTGTGGTTTCAGAGGTCTCAGTCAGTGGTCGGCTGACTTCACGGCAGAAAGATCATGACGGTGGGCCGTGGTGGAGGAAGGCTGCTCAGCTCCTGGTAGCTGGGAAGTGGACGAGGTGGGGGGGTACCTGGGACAGATCCAGTCCACACCCCACCTGCCTGCAGTTTCTCCCTCGCAGTCCATTTAAATGGCTGGTCCGTCAATGGATTAATCACTATTGAGGCTCAGCACTCAGCGAGTCCACGGTTTCACCTCTGAACGTTGTTGCGTGGCCAGCACTCGAGGCTTGGGGCGATATTCCAGATCTAACAAATGGCAAAGAAAAAAGTTAAACTGAAATAGGTATTATGCAGAATGTGGGAAAACATGAGTTTTGAACCATTGACACAAATCTTGAACATTTTGATTTTATTTTTCCTGAGAAAATCATAATGATCAAAGGAGGTTTAGAACTACTGTTGGCTCTTCAGAATGGTGCGTAGTTCTCTTAGAATGGCAGGTTCAGCGCAATCTGCATTCTCGATTTCCTGGCGTTTTTCTTGACCAGCACCTCTGGGCCTCTCTGCCTCCCACACTTTGGCGAATGCCTCCACCAGGCCCGCACCATCAGAAAGTCCTTACGGGCACAGGGAGCACCCCTTTCCGCTCCCTTATGGCCATTGTGGTCCCAGCCCCGGAGTTCTGAAACAGCCTCCCAGCCCTTCTTCCTGGACCCACCCTCTTTAGTCCCTCTGGTCCTGCTCCACATCCTACACTGCAGCTGAAAAGAGCCCTTGGAGCATCTGCCAGGCACACGGTCCTAACAGTGGCCTCAGGACCCATGGCCACTGTCCCCGCCCCACTGGACCCGCCATGTTTGTGCTACTTGTTTAGCCTCTGCCTTGCAGCTCCCGCTGCCTTGAGGCCTCTTCTTGGGCCCTGTACACTGCTCCTTCTTCCGTTTTCTGGGTGCCTGCTTAGCTGTCACCACCTCCCAAAGGCCTTTTGGTTCCCTTTGTCTAAAGCAGTTATGGTTTGGATGCTAAGTGTTCCCCAGAGGCTCACGTGTTGAGGGCTTCTTCCGAATTGCAGCCATGTGCAGAGGTGGCTTTTGGGAAGGAATTGGATCAGGAGGACTCTGCCTCACAGTAGATTCATCCACGGATGGCTTAGGGTTCAGCTGTCCTGAAATCGCGGCAGCTGCTCAGGGACTAGTTGGGCAGAGCTTGTTGAGTGCGTGAACGAGCGAGCGGGCCAGTGACGTGACCCGGCTACGCACTGGGTAGTATCAAAGTAGTACTTTGATAGCATTATGGGGAGGTGACGGAAACCATAGTAGGTCGGGCCTTGTTGGGGGAAGTGGGTCACTTGGGTGTGCGCTGGAAGTGTTTATGTCCTCCAGCCCCTTTCCTTCTCTGCTTCCTGGCTGCCATGGGCTGCGCAGCTTTCTTCCGCCACACCCTTCTGCCATCATGTTTCAGGCCCATAGTAGTGGAGCCAGCAGCCAAGGACTTGTCGTGGGAGGCGAGACCGTTCTCTGAAGGGTCTAGGGAGTCCGGTGGGGGAGAGGGGAACTCATCAGGACCGGTGGCTCTTTGGCTTACATGGCAAAAGAGAATTTCAGCACGCGCCCGCCAGAGACAGAGACTTCTTTAGGAAAACATTTGGGGGGGATGCAGGCCATCTCCAGAGTGAGAGAGACATTTTGGGGGTTCACAGATCTTTTACAGGCAAGCTTGTTGTAAGTGGTGAGCACGAGAGATGCTTGGGTGGTGCCAGTCTAATGAGCTCGATTTCTTTGATCGTGACGCACAGGGCGGGTGACAGTGGTCTGGATCTTCTCAGAATCTTCAGGTTGACGTTGTCTAGTTGATGGGCAGCACTTGGACTGGACCCATCTCATTGGGCTTTGAACAGTATCTTTGAGACTTCTTTTGCTCAGTCTAAAAATATAATCTGTAAGCTAACAAAGTATATACTCTAAGATTTATTGAACCTTTTAAGAATTCAGGCCTGGAGGAAAGCTGGCCTTGGAAGTGAAGGTAGAGGTATCCATGGAGTTTTTGGATTTAAAACTGCAGTCCCTCTTCCTTCCCCGTTGGTCTCCTTTCTACCTGTTTGTTTTATTTCTTCGATCTTACCTCAGACCAAAACCTCTGAAACCATGAGCCAGAATAAACCTTTCCTCCTCGAAGTGGCTCATGCCAGGCATGTGGGTCACAGCAGTGACAAGCTGGCCAGCACAAGCAGTGGCTCCCAGTCACGTGCTGCCCCTGTGGCTGTCATCTCCAGTGCTCGGCACCGCAGTATCTGTTCACTTAGCTCTCCTCTGCACTTGTGCAAGTTTGGGGTGCAGGGACTCAGTGTTTCCAAAGCTGTATCCCTTAAATCACGGCAGCCGCTCAGGGACTAGTTTGGCAGAGCTTGTTGAGTGCGTGAGCGAGCGAGCGAGCCAGTGACGTGACCCGGCGACGCGCTGGTGTGTGAGGGGGAGCGTCCAGGTGGCTTTGCCTGAGGAAGCTGGTGTGGACCTTGAGCAACGTCCTCTTCTCCCTGGCTGAGTGTCTTCTTTAAGGCAGGGACAGAGACAGTACCTATGCCATTTATTTCCAGGTGAGGACTAGGTGAGCTAACGTGAATGAAATGCTTGGATAAATGTCTCACCCATAATAAGCGCGCAGTAAGAGCTGGGTGTAAGACTGCTTCTAATTTAGAACGTAAGCAGCTTTTCGTTATCATTGTCGCTATTGTTTTAGCAAGATCTGGCAAGAAGAATAGCGTAGAAGAACGAAATACACTTTTAGTGAATTTAAGCCAACATTGTCTTACGAAGTTCCAGGGGAGTAAGTCTTTCAACCACGGGGCCTATTGCCCATGGCGGAAGCGCACTTGGAGCACGCGTTTGCTGGGTGAGACCCCAGGGTGGGCTCGTTCCTGGGGCACCCACTGCTGCGGGACAGCCCGGCGTGGCCAGGATACTGCCCAGTCTGCTGGGCACTCCGTCAGCTCCGCCGCACAGTTTCTTTCTCGCTGACATCTGGCCACAGGCGGGTTTCTTCTTAAATGCGTGAGATAAGAAGGCAGAGGTCCTTCTTACAGAGAATAAGCAGTGCCAAGGGTGGGAGGGCTGCGAGCTGACACTGTCTCCTGCCCAGCCTCCCTCCAATGGCAGTTTGGGTCACTGTTCTGGACCAGCGACTCATTTGTCCTGAGCTGCTGGTTGGCATCCCCGTTTCCCAGCTTCCTGTCACTCAACCCACAGATACCTGGCAGCCAGTTTGTGACTCTCAGCAGTGAGCAAAGTGTTTCTGAGGGTGGTTTGTCCATGACGTGCTTTTGCTTGGGGACTCACGGTTTCAGGAGAACCTCGTGCCATGGCGTGGGGTGCAGCACCGTCCTGGGGGAGCCCCAGGTGAAGATGGACAGGGAGGAGCAAGCCGAGTCTCCTCGCATCCGCCTGTCTCCACTCAACAGATAGGGAGGTCGAGCCAGTTTAAATTGCGGATTATTATCCCAGCCGGGTCTGTCTGACCCCGTGCTCCACCGCCAGGAGGCCCCAGCATGGCTCCTTCCCTGCAGGGGTCTCCCTGTTGAATTGAGGTAGAATTTGTGTTTGGAGACTTCTTGTCAGTTAAGAGATGTTCTTTCAGAGAAGGGACTCTGCAGGAAAACAGAGGTTGTGGGTGCCATGCCTGGCGTCCGGCAGAGGGAGAGGTGTTGATGTACAGGTGGACGTCAGAGCTGGTGCTCTGTCCTCACCTGCGACAGCTGTGGCCCCTTCCTCCTTCCTGACTTAGCCCAAGAGAACCTGCCCAGGAAACGATTTAAACCAGTCCTGGAGAGCGGCTTTTGCCACACTGCCCTGTAACTTCTGTGGCGCATCCTTTCTTACAGGCTCTGGGAAACAGCACATTTCACGCCCCGGTTATCCCCCCCCCCTCCTAGCGCTCTGCCAAACAGTTTTGGAAGGACTCGCTTCTGGCTCCACGGGGCAGAGGACGTGCTCAGGAGCAGGCCAGGGCATCTTCTCCTCATTTGCCAAGTCATTCATAAAGGGCTGGCTGGGCATGTTGCTCCGCTCCTGGGGCAGCCATGCTCTGCATTGCGTTGCTCAGGGAGGGGGTGTCCAGCTCAGCCCCTGGTGAGAAGTCTGAGAGCCCCCGAGAGGCTCCCTCCAGGACACACCCTCCAGCCCCAGAGGCCTGACCTTCCAGAACCCTGGAGGTGGGGCTGTGTCCTTCCGCTCATTCTGTCACCCAGCTACTGTCATACTCGCCACTTGTCTAGCCCACGATGTGCCTGGCCGTGTGCTTGGAGTCAGGACCCCGTGGTGACAGGACAGATCCCACTCTGCCCGAGGATGGCACATGTCTGGGGACGTGCTGTGTCTCCAGGTGTTCTCCCTTGGGCCTTGGGGCCAGAGCCTCTCTGTGTGCTTCTTCCCGCTTCCAGGACTTCCGGCTTTGTGGTTCCTATCATTTTCCTACTTTAAGTTTTCTGAAAGAGGGATTCCTGAGTGATACACTGCTGCTGGTTCTTTGTGGCTCAGGCTTGACCACATTTCCTTATTCACACGGTGTGTCTTGCTGCTTGGTGGCTGAGCGTCTGGGCACAGGCGACCTGACTGAGCTGGAGGTGCAGTCTTGCTGGGTATGTGACAGGTGTGAAACAAACATGAGTTGTACTGAGTCGGAGGTGGGGGCTATCTTTATTCTTGGTATCTCGTATGAAACTTTTGTTTTGAACAATTTTAAAGATAGGAAAGCAAAGGGACCAGTACATAGAGTGATCCTGCCTGTCTTCCGCTCTAAGCCCTGAGGTTTTCTGCCATGCCCCCTTCATGTCTGTTGTCTGGAAAATTTAAAACAAATCCTAGATGCCATAGTGTTTCCACAAAGACGATGATCCCCAGCTGCTATGGCTCCACTTAGTGCAGCGGTGTGGGAGTGGAAGCGCTCTGCACCCAGCACACAAATGTGACCGTCCCCAGCGGCCGTGGCTCCACTTAGTGCAGCGGTGTGGGAGTGGAAGCGCTCTGTGCTCAGCACACAAATGCAAGGATCCCCAGCTGCCGTGGCTCCACTTAGTGCAGCGGTGTGGGAGTGGAAGCGCTCTGTGCTCAGCACACAAATGCCACGATCCCCAGCTGCCGTGGCTCCACTTAGTGCAGCGGTGTGGGAGTGGAAGCGCTCTGTGCTCAGCACACAAATGCAACAATCCCCAGCGGCTGTGGCTCCACTTAGTGCAGCGGTGTGGGAGTGGAAGCGCTCTGTGCCCAGCACACACCGCACCCCAGGTGCTTAGTGTTGACACGCCATGTGGTCTCGTCCTCTCAGGGCAGGGCAGTGGCAGCGAGCACAGCTCCTAGTCACGGAGCAGCCGGCACGCCCCAGTGCGCCCTGTGGCTGAGCTCGGGTGTTGCGTAGGTTAGGGGTCTTCTGTGCATTTTCCATTTATGATATTGTCAACTGCCTTCTCAGCCGTGACTCCATGGAAAGCCAGGAGCCGGGCACTCCAGCGTGCATTTGTAACACGTGCAATCCCACCATCGCACTCAGCAAAATGAACAATGGTTCCTAAATATCCTCTATTCAAACGATGTTCCGTTTTTACTGGTTGTCTTAAAATATGCCTTTTTGAAGTCATTTGTTGAAGTCATCGGGACTGAATGTTTCCTTCGTCCCTCCCCTACTAATCTTTCCTGTTCCCTTGCTCTGCTCCCCCAGGCAGGGAGGTGCTGGGGCCCTTGTCCTGGGGATTGTCTCACCGAAGCCTCCTGGTCCTCAGATCATAGCCTCCTTTTGAACGCATTCCTTCAAACCTGTGCTTCCTGTAAACTGGTAGCTAGAGCTATTTTGATTCTTAGGGGACAGTCACCAAGAATACTTGGTAGGTTTTCTTTGGCATTCTAAAACTCTGCCTGATTACCCCAAAGGAAAAATATTGCTTGGAGAAAGACTCTCTTCCATTTTCATTTTCTCTAATAAATACATATAAACTATGTTGGGCATGCCCGAGGAACTCACCACAACTCACTCATTAAAGTTTAATTCCTATTAATGGGCAGCTACAGGCTTTATTATAGAACTTCGGTGTTTTTCAATAGTCTGTGTGGTGAGAAACAGCAGAATGTAATGGATTGGGGCGCTCCAGGCTATTAGTGAAGGAGGGGCTTGGTGGCCTGGGACCATCGAGGGTTTGCGCATGCCCTGAGTCAGCTAGGCTGGGGGATACTGTCTGGATGTGGGCTGTGGAATACCGGGGCGGAGGAGGGCGGTGGGGATGGTCATGCTGGGGGGAGTCTGAGTGCCCGGCTGACCTCGCAGACCACTTGTCTCAGCCCTGCGCTGTAGTCTGCTGAGCTCCTTTTATAAGTGAACTGAACAAGGGCGCCAACATGCTGTAGAAGGGTAGCTCTCATCAGTCAGTTGCAGGGGACACTCGCCTCATCGTGCCCAAGGGCACAGCGTGGTGGCCACTGAATCCAAACAAACACCCCAGTAAAGCCACAAGACTATGCAACCTCCATGCCTCCCAAAGCTGGGGTATCGGTGAGAGACCCTGGGCGTGGCGCTCCTCAAGGCCCTCAGCCCAGTGTGGGCACAGATGGTAGTTTCCTCATGGCTGGCCTTCCAGCAGCAGGACGTCCTTCTGTCTTAGACAGGCTGAACAAGATGAGAAAAAAAATTTTTTGGTCATTGCTATAAAACTAACCTCTTAAAAAAAATTTCCCCGATCATCTAGTTTAAACATACACACACACACACACACACACACACACACACACACACACACCTTTCTCATTAAGTTGGGTTTTGGTTCAGCATCAGCCTTGAGCATTCCTGCAGTTCTACGCCTCATGTTCCATACCCCAGTGCCACCCTCGCCCTCCCAGGTGGTGCACTTTGTCTCAGAACCGGGGCCCAGATGTAAAGCGAAACACGGGATGCCTCCTCTTGAGGCCAGTGTCTTTGTGCAGAGGCCAGCCTGTGTCTAGGAGGTGGTCCCCTGTCACCTTCCTGAACCTCCTCTTGGTCGCAGAGAGCCGGGAGCAACAGTGGATCCAAGTGGCAAAATGATGTACTTGTGGGGTGGGACCGTTTCCTTCGCATTTATTCCTAACAGGTCGTCTATTAGATTTGCACTCACAGCAGATGTGGGGCAGCAGGAGTAAAGGGAGAGAATGCCCTCATCCTTATTACTGGAAAGCGTGCTACTTTCCACCCAAGTAAGAATTTCCACGTGGATCTCCGAGGTAGATGTATTGCTTCTTCTGCTTTAGGGATGTGCAGAGGGACTGAGAAGCGCATGCCCAGGAGCCCGGGTCAGCTGCCAGGGCAGAGCCTAGCTTTGAACCATGCAGTTGCCTTTCAGGGTCCTTCGCACCAGCCCACCTGAGCTGCCAGCAACCGCCCAGATGCCTTTCCGGCCTGGCCCCGCTGCCCGCGCCTCTGTGTCTGCCTTCGCCTGAGGGAGCCCAGGGCCTGGCTGCCTCCGCCTGTGGCTGTTCCCCCCTGCCTTCCAGGGAGCAGGCCCACTCTTTCTACCTCTAGAGGAGGAGGCGGGGAAGGGACGTGCTGGCAGTGTCTACAAGTGTGGCTCACATAGTGACATTTCCCCAAAGCATGTAGTACGGGAAGGGAATGAGAAGGTGCCTTTACAGTGGAGAAACCCACCTCAGCCCGGTGGCCAAGTCGGTGTCCAGGGTGGCATGCCCTCTTGATAGTGTGCCCCGGTAACAGTGATGGCGATTGGTGGTTTACAGAAGAGGGTTCTTTAGCTCATGGTTTTGGAGACGGGGAGGCCAAAAGCACGGCTGGCCTTTGCTGCTCTTCTGGTGATGGCGGAGGTCAGAGGGACACGCAGAGGGCTGGCCCTGTGTGCACGTTAATTGACCCAGTCCCTCCAGAGCAGCACTGACCCTGCCCGTGACCTGACCACCTCTTCAAGGCCCACCACTGTCAGCATGGTTTTGTTGGGAATCGTGATTCAGCATGGGCTTGGAGGGACAAACCATAGTCACGTCATGGCGGTGCCCTCGATGTGCTGCGACGAGGCTGGCCCTTGACCTCCATGGTCTTCTTCCCAGGAACACGGCCCTGGTCCACTGAGAGAAACACTGGACAAATCCCACTTGAGGGGCATCTGTAAAATACCTGACCAGTCCTGCTCAACACCGTCAGGGTCATCAAAACCAAGGGGCTTTTGAGAGACTGCCACAGCCAAGACAAGCCTAAGGAGACATGACCCCTAAACGTCACATGGGGTCCTAGAGGAGGTCCTGGGACAGAAGAGGACATTAGGAAACACGGAGGCTGTCTGAATCCAGTATGGGCTTCCATGGTTGCAAGTCCACACAGATTATTCTATAGTAAGGTGGTGATAGGGGAAGCGGGTGCAGTGTTCAAGAATTCTGACCTATTTTTTTAAATTTTGTAAACCCACATGGTTCTAAGATAAAGTTTGTTTAAAAATAAGAATTGGTAGGAAGATAGCTATCATGAAGACTGAATTATTGTTACCAAATACCCATAAGCTTCCATTAACCTCGTATGTCTAAAAACAACTCCATTAGAACGACGAGGCACTATTAGTCACACCCATTTGTGTTTTTCATCTATGTCAGACAATCTCTCACCAAGCACATTTCAGAATACTAATTTGTCCAATTCTCTTTTTATCCTCCTATGTTCAAGGGTTGGAGTTTGGCACTAAGACTGAAATGTGGGGTGAGGGTCTCCAACTCTTTTTGTGGTCCTCAGGATTGAACCAAGGACATTTTACCTCCAAGCTACATTCTCAGCCCTTTTTTTATTGTTTCAAATGGTATTATTTTTATTTGCTCAGTGTTTATACTCAATCAATAATTGCCCTCACTAAATTAATTAGTTCATAAATAAATAAATTTATTTTTATCCTTTTATTGGTGCATTATAGTCTCAGCCCTTTTTTAAAAGAAATTTTTGGTTTCTGTTTTGAAACAGGGTTTCATTAGGTTACTAAGTGTATCTAATTTGCTGAGGCTGGTCTTGAACCTGTGATCTTCCTGTTGCAGCCTCCCAAGTACTGGGATTACAGGCATGGGCCACCATAACTGGCTTTTTAGACTCCAAAGTAGAAAGAGTTTTAGGCCTAACTCTAATGCCTGAATACATTTTATCCCATTGTCCCAGATGTGGAATGCCTATAAAAACTTAAATTGGTTAACAGATATATAATTTATGGTAACTTCAAAATAATTATGTTTGTCGAGGTCTGTTCTTTCTGGGAAAGTAACAGGTGAATGATTTGAGCATTTGAAAAATATATATGTATGTATTTCTATTTATAGATATGAAAATACATATAAAGGATCTATAAGCTCTCTAGATTATGATTTCCAACCTATTTTAATGCACCTTTGTCAATTTCATTGAAATATTTTCAGCAAACCATGGGATTTAATGGGTTAGTATATGTTGATTTGTTCTTTTCCTGTTTCTCAAAACTTACTGGACCTGACCAAGTAGGTATCCCAGGGGTGCGAAGTTGGCTAGACCTGAGAAAGGAACTTTACCCATATTCCCAGATGGAAGTGGAAGTTACCCAATAATAAGAATTGGTGCAGAAAAGTTTAATAAAATTAAGCAAACATATACGATTTAAACATATGTCTTGGCAAACCAGGAATAAGGGGGAATTTCCTTAACCTGATAATTGTCAGAAACCTACAGCAGGTGTCATACTTCTGGCAGAACTTTGAGAACATTCTCAGTAAGATCAGAGATAAGGTGGGGAGTCCTCTGTCATCGTTTCTCTGCAGTGACGTGCTGTCAGCCCCAGCCTGTGCAGTAAGGCAAGAAAAAGAGAACAGGCACGAGTCTGCAAAAGAAAACAGAACTGCCATTTTTTACAGGGGACATAGTTCTATGTGGAAAATTCCAAAATGACTACAGATAAGTGATTAGAAACAATATGAATTCAGCAAGATCCTAAGACCAATATATAAAATCAGTTGTATTTCTGTATAGCAGCAAACAGAAATTGAAATTTAAAATATTACTTCTAATATTTTAAAAGTATCAAATACTCAGGAAAAAAATCTAAAGATGCTCAAGACTTGGACACAGAATATTCTAGGTTGTTTCTGGGAGAAATTAAATGAGGTAACATTCCAGGTGTATGGGGTGGAAGGCACAGCAGGGTTGCAATCTCTTCCCAGGTGGCAGATGTGGTGCCGTCTCAGGCAGAGGTTCATTTTGTTTGTTTTGGCGGAACATGGCCAGCTAATTTTAAGATTCATGTGGCAGAGCGAAGGGCCAGTGTTACTCCAGATGATCCTGACAAAGAAGGAAGAATGTCTGCCTGTACGAGCATGCAGAATCACGTGACGTCGTGGTGTATGACACCTGTGCAGGAGTCAGCAGACTGACGTGGCTCTGTGATGTGGCTTGCAGCAGCACGGATGCTGCTGGTCACTGAGGGAAGACTGGACTTTTGAGTCACATGAGGGGACATTTGGCTGTTCTTATGAAATAAACCAAAACCACCTACCTCGTACCATGTGCAAAATGACTTACATAGAAGGCTCTGGGCTCGGTGGGCAGCCTTTTGCCCAAGGCCTGGCTTGAGACTCAGGGTGGCCCCTTGGAGGCCACTGGGATCTGGGTGCCACTCACTGCAGGATCTTAAACAAACTGCTCAGCCCTGTAGAGCCACGTCCCAAGCGTAAAGTGAGGGATGAAGCTAGGTGAACTGAAAGTTTGCTTCTTTCAGCTGGAGAAGCTAGATTCTGGTTAGGAGCACCCACATGGGCGTCACACAAGGTGGATTCTGAAAAGCAAACACTGTCTAGCCCTGCTGCTCCAGAGGCAGCCACTTAATGACAGCACGCTTGCTTTGAGCCGGATCCTGTAATCTCAAAAGGTCCTTGCAAGCGTGATGCCGTCGCTGCGTGTGGTCCATGTGCTTTGAGCGCATTGTGGTGATGGCCTTGTGAGACAGACCCCAAGGGAGCCCCTCCTCCCTGACCTCTCGCCTGGCTATCTCGCCTCCCAGCGCCCTGGGCTGATGAAACTGCCACCTAAGGACAGGTGGTCCACAATCCTATCCAGCCGGTCTCCCAAACGGCTGCCTGTGTAGATGGGTGAGAGTGCCTGCTCCCAGCAGGCGGTTGAGCAGAGTGGCTCCCTTCCTGATTGCTTTCTCGTTGTCATTGCTAGGTTCTGACCCAGCCTTCTCCTCGTTACTCATTGCACTTTTCCTCGCTCTAGAGTATGACACCTGAAAAGCTACAGCATGAAGCGGCAGCTCTGTGCATGGCCCTGGGCCAGATGACCTCCACGCCGTTGTCAGCTGCCCCACCTGGCTCCGCGCTCAGCTTCCCTGTTTCATCCTGGTGGAGGGTGTCCTTTCCTCCACGACTAAGTGGTCATTGGCTGCAGTGTGTTCCAATCTGGGTTCCAAGCTGTCCCCAGCCCTGGCACCCCCACGCCTTGACACAGCCTGCCTGTAGTTCCTGCTCTGCTCTGGGGTTGCCCCCAGTTTCCTGTGCAGTATGGGCTCTGGGAGATCCTACCTCCGGGGCTGTGTTTGTAAGGCTCCTGTTGCTCTTGGTGCTGGCTCCAGTCACTGCACGCAGATGGACGAAGCGGCCCCACTTGGTCTGGGCGGCACTTTCTTCAAGGGCTGCACATCATGGACTCGCAGGGCTCCCCTGGAGTTGGATCTTTGCTCTGTAACTGGATGTTAAACCTCCAGAGGCCAGAGGTGGGCCATGCCTCACCCAGTGTTCCCTGGAGCCCTGGGCCCTAGTGGTGACCAGGCGCCTTCACCGTGTGCCCAGGGTTGTGCAGCAGGGCCTGCGTTGGGACCTTGATCCCAGGACTGGCAAACTTGGACACTGGGCCGGCTGGCAAAGGACTTGGGAGCCTGACACTCACCTGAGTGTCAAAGGAGATGCGGCCCTGGGCCCTGTGTGTTTGGAGCTACTTCCTCTCTCAGTTCCACATGGTCGAGGCAGGTACTTCTTAGCACGACAGTGCCGAGTCGGAGCAGTTTTAACTCCAGATATCTCTAGGTTAGTCAGTCTATGGTGGTGTGAAAGGGCAGGTTGGGAGTTTGAATTTGCAGGTTATTAGGAAGCCTCCCCCCAGACCTGGTCTCCTGCAGTACAGTGAGAACCGGCAGGTTCCCTGTGGTAAAAGAAGGAATGCATCTGGCCTTTGTTCTGCCTCCTGCCACAGAGTTCTTAAAGTTCTTGGAATTTCCTGAGTGTTTGTGTTTTCTGCTCTCCTCTAAGAGCCCCGCTTCTGTCATCTCCAGTACATGGTAACCAGGCGACTTAGGGTGGGGCCCTACATAGCCTTAGGATGGGCTGGTCACCAGAAAGACTCAGAGATTAGAGGGTTGGACTGCCAGCCCCACCCACTGATCTCTGGGTAATGGCCATGGAGGGACTGGTGATGTGCGTATAAAATCTCTTGCCCAGTGATGTTAGGAGAGTCTCTCCGGGTTGGTAAACCCACACGTGCTGGAGGATGGGTGGGCACTCCACCTCTGTGGGGACCAGAGCTTCTGCACTCAGTCCTCTCCCTTTTGTACCTCTGTATCTGGATCTTCACTTATATCCAAGATAAGCCAATAAATGTAAGTACAGCCATCCCCCATTATCCATGAAGGGTAAGTCCCAAGACCTCCAGCAGATGCCCGAAATCACGGTTACTGCTGAACCTTATATATGCTGTGTTTTCCCTATACATACATACCTATGATAAGGTTAGTTTATAAATGAGGCACAGTAAAACAGCTAATAGTAAGGTAGAATGACTGAAACAGTGTACTTATAGAAGCTATGCGAATGTGCTCTCTCAAAATACCGTATCGTCTGCACTCGTCCTTCTTACGATGCTGGTGAGCGGACACGTAAAGGAGGCCCTTACAGCATCTCATTGGCACACCCGAATCTCAGCATCATGACTCTTGCCCTTCGGGGCTGTCGTTAGGTAAAATAAGGGTTGCTTAAACACATGCAGTCGCAATACCACAACAGTTGATCTGGTAATTGACGCAGCTGTGAGTGGCTCCTGGGTGACCAGCGGGTACTGTGTGGCTGTGCTGGACAGAGGGGTGGTTCCATCTTGAGCAGGCGGAGTAGGAAGCTCTAGATATTGTCACATTGCTCAGAATGGCATATAATTTATGAATGGTTCATTTCTAGAATTTTCTATATAATATTTTAGATCTGAGATCAACTGTCTTTGTGCAGTAGCGTTAATGAAAGCTTCAGTCCCATGGTGCCAGAGCTACATTGACTCGTGGGAAACCCAGGGGTGTCGGAGCTGGTTGGTGTCAGATCCACCCAGCCTGTTACTGAACAAGATGGGACATGCGTGGTTCAAGTCTGGCTTGCATGCAGGCTCTGCCTTGCCCTCACCAGGCAGCGTTGTTGCTTGGTGTGCCAGTTAGTTTGTATGCATGATTAAGGCCTTTCTGAAGGCTAAGTGGCATATCCCAGCCCAGTGCCCAGAAGTCGTGTGGGTGAGCCAATACAACTAAGCCGTACATTGATTAAAGCACGTGAGCTTTTTGTGTGTGTGTGTGGTACTGGGGATCGAAGCAAGAGGCATTCTACCTCCGAGCTACATCCCTAGCCCTATTTTATTTTTTGTTTTTGAAATGGGGTCTCACTAGGTTGTGAAGAGTCTCACCACATGCTGAGGCTATCCTCTAACCTGCAATCTTCCTGTCTCAGCCTCCCAAGTACTGGGATTACAGGTGTGCGCCACCACACCCAGCTTGGGCTATGCTTTTGGGTTCACTGAAACCACATTTCTATAACGTACACTTTGAATCCATTGCGTTGAGGTTTGATGTGTCTTCCTGCCTGAGGGTAGCAAAAGCAAAGTGTTGTTATGCATCATTTATGCGTAGGGCTTTGGAGTAATTAAGCCCTCAGATCTTGGGGTAGGCACCAACAGCTCAACCCCAAACTCCAGGAAAGGTCTTTGTGGTTGCTGGCATGCTGGCCCAACCCTGCTGCCAGAAGTCCTGGGAGTTGGAGTGCCTGGGCTCGTTGGTTTCTGAACTTTGGGTCCTAGAGCTCTTGCTCAGGGGGAAGCATAGCCGCCGACGCCGAGGAGGCTGTGGAGGGGGCCATGCTGGTGGTGGGCATTGGCCGGTGGGGAGCAGGAGGTCACGGAGCCCTCAACAGGATGCTCTTTCCAGCACCTGCTCCTTTTCATTGGAAAACTGCAGCCAGACGAGGATTTTTAAAAGTGCCTTTTGGGTTTCTAAGAGCATTTATGGTGGAATTCAAAATTTTAAAAAATAGGTATATGCTTTTTGAAAATTTTCACTTTTTTTCTACAAGAGCATTTATTTCTTTTCAAGAGAAAAACACTTAAAAGGTACTTTCCACCACTGTTTTGAGATCTCTTTTTCAGTAGCAGTATGTGTTCTGGGGAGATCTGGCATTGTACTTATAATCCATCATTCAGGACATCTCCCCATTGTGTTCCTGAGAAAGCCCGGAATGGTGAATGGATGGGATGAGTGCTCAGGCCTCCTCCTGATCCACTGAGCCTGGACCGTCTTTACCCCCAGATGTGCCCAGTCTTCTATTTTGAAACTTGCAAGTTGCTAGAACCAGGAAAGGGGTTGTAGCTGGTGGAGAGGAGCCCACCAGCATCAGTGTTTGATTCCCCGAGTCACACAGCAGCAGCCTGCCCTCGCTGGTGTGTGTGTGCTGCATCCACATTCCTGTTAGTTCTTAAGGAAGAGTATGCTCTGGATCTTCTTGGGGCCATGGTTTCGTTCCTTGGATTTTGAACTTCTCCAAGGACATGCAGGGTTGGCTGCACTAGGTATTACCCATTTTCTTACAGAGTCGGTTGGCCTGATGCTATCTGTTTGTGTCATGCTTTGAAATTCTATCTGTGGGAGCTCCTTGGGTGCTCCATAAGCTGACGCTTTCTCCTTTAAATCAGTGATGAGTGGCCTCTGGTGCAGGTGTGTAATGATATGCATGTTATTGCAGAGTGTTTTACACCACTGTGAGAAGCTAATTTTAAAAGAAAAGTGTGATTCCTGGAAATTTTGCCAGTCTTCTTTCCTTCCTATTTGGGAAAGCACAGAAGATTCCAGTCAGCCTAAATGGAGGCTGAGCCAGGCTTTGGTGGTGGGTGGGCTCCAGTCTCATCTGCGCAGCGTCTGGGAACAGACAGAACAGTTCCTGAATGCAGTCTAAAAGTGGGTTTAAAGGAAATGATTCCATAATTTCTGTAAGGCACCTGGCGAGGCGTTTTTCTCAAAATGCAGTGTGGGTCTGTGTTGCCAGCACCCTCTTCCTTTCCTGCTGCCATGCACACCACAGCTGTTTTGGACCATGTCCCCTGTGCTGGATTCTGGTAGCATCCAGACCATCGGTCGGTATCTGGGAAAAGGGTGAGCGCTTCTGTTCTTATTATCTTAATGCTTGTGGTCTCTGCAGAAAAGCCCACTTCTTATAAACAAGTAGATATAAGGTGGTTGCTGAAGAGAAGTAAACCAAAATAGCAAAGCCAGATGCCCCTAGGCTGGGAATTGGAGTTTGCCCTATCTCAGCTGAGGACTGTGATTATTCTACAAAGGGCCTTCTATTTTCTCTGGCAAATAAAAATAATCTGTGATGGAATTAAAACTGTCCTGCTTTAGAAGTAAGCCGAACACACGCATTTCCGTGTTTTGCTGAGCGTCGCTCCTCGCAGACTCAGGTTGAAGCGTTTTCACTGAGGTACGTGCCTTCCTGAAGCCAGTGTCGTCTCTCTTCCCTAGATGGACTTTCTGGCCGAGACCAGCCCGTGGAGCTGCTGAACCCTGCCCGTGTGAACCACATGCCCAGCACCGGTAAGTCAGCACACTGCCTGTGCCTCGAAGCTGTGCTTTGTTGAGAGTGGGGTGAGAAGGCGTAGGGCGTGGGTCATCGGTGCTCTCCCCCTGGGGTCAAAGAGGGCTTCCCTTTGATGATGAGATGGACATGGGCTTGTGGTAGGCTGAGTGGCAGAGGCATGCTGATCCAAAGGGCATGTCTTCCTGCAGGAGCCAACTCCTTGTCGTGGGTCTCAGTCCAGGCCCTGGGCCAGTGAGGATCTGAAGGAGAGTTGTGAGCTTGTGTGGGGTTCAGCCTGGGCCAGGAGCCCTGCGCTGCGATGTAGCCAGATTGCCTGCCCACCTCTCAGCCACGGGCAGCTCGCGTGCTGTCTATGGGCCTCCGATTTCATTGGTAACAGTCAAAAGAGACCATCTACCAGGCACCTTTCTCTTCTTTAACAAAAAACAAAACAAAAATCCCCATCAACTGTGATTGTAAATCTCTCATTCCATTGATGATATTTCTAAATATACCTGAAGCAATGTTCCAAGTCTGTAGGCTATAGAAACATTTTTTCTTTTTCTATAAAACCCCTCTCCCCATGTAGAATCCTTCTAGGCTTTAACTCCAAGCATAGATGCCTTTATTCCAGGCCTGTTGGCCTTATCGAATAAAACCTGAGCCTCCCATAGGCCTGGGCTAAGTGAGCTGCCCTCGGTCCCACACGTGCGCCGGCCTCACCATCCCTGTCCGAAAGCCCAGGTCTCTGTCCTTTGCCCCACTGCCGCACGTCCTTGACATCACAGCCACCAGCACCACCAGGGGAGCTCATTCCATCTGAACAGACACCCTTCCTCTCCAGCAGGAGCAGTGCCCAGGCGGCCCTCTGCACTGCCATGCTTGTCTATTTTTTTTTTCAGTACTGGGGATTGAACCCAGGGGTGTTTTACCTCCGAGCTACACGTACCCTGGCCCTATTTTTTGTACTTTATTTTGAAATCGGGTCTCACGAAGTTGCAGAGGGCCTCACTGAGTAGCTGAGGCCGGCCGCGAACCCGGATCCTCCAGTCTCAGCCTCCCAAGTACTGGGATTACAAGCGTGCGCCACCACGCCAGGCCGCTTGTCTAATTTTTTACCATTCCGTCTTGTGAACAGTGGCATGCTCAAAGCAAGCGCTCCTGATGATGGTTCTTTTTCAATACTCTTAGTCCTGATAAATTCTCACTTCAAATAAAATAGCCTTACCCATGTCCTCTGTTTATGCACCACCCAGAAGCGAGACTTAGAACATCCTTGTGCTGGGAAGATCTAGACAGCAGGAAGACGTGGTTTGCTTTGGATTGATTCGATTTCTCTAACTTCCCTCTTAATTTCTTGTAGGTAAATAAAACTTTACTTCTTTCTGTATTTTTCCCTTGTAAAATTTTAGGGCTGGGGCCATAGGTCAGTGGTTTGTCCATCATGTCCCCTGGATGGATCCTGAACACCACAAATACATATATACATATATACATACATACACGAACACCACAAATACATACATGCATACACTTTTAATTGTAAAGTAGTTCTATTATAAAAGACAGAAAACACACCCATTTGTTTACAACTGTTAATATCATTCTACATTAGCATCATATTGCTTTTATTTTGTGAAGACCTGGAATGTTGCCATTAGAGACAAGGCTGTGCCCTTTCTTCCTTCCCGGGGGAGTCGATGCCCTTCTCAGAGAGAGGAAGGGCAGCCTGTGGGTAGGGGCTTGGCGCAAAGGACAGCCCGGCATAGACGCGGCGCCGGGTGGTGGGGCCTGTGGACCGCTGCTCTCTCCAGTGTCTGGTATATGCCCACAGAGGCGGGCGGCAGTGTGCTCAGTCCAGTGTCAGGTGGAAGACGTGTTGGAGCTTGAGGACACCGCCAGGCAAGAGGTGCTTTTCAAGGAGGATGAGATCAGGCGCAGGCCAGTGGATACCCTATAACCCACGCGCAGTGGCATCATGCGGCTGGGTTGTAGGGACTGCAAACTATTAAGTCATTCATTTCCGAGTCATTGTCATTTTCAAAAAGTAATGGACTTTCCCCTGATGATAAAGAAAGCATGTCCCTTATGGAAAGATGACATGGTACCCCAGGCAGTGTTCAGAACTGGAGGGTGAGCCGGCCCGAGCTGGATGGCATGGGTGCTTGATCTGCTGAGCGAGTTCATGGGGAGTATCTCCACTGCCAGGAGCCACGCACAGGGAAGCAAAGCCGAGCAGCCACAGGCTGTGCGTGAAGCGCCGGTCACGGGGCGGCATGCCGAAGGCTTTATCTATACGTTTCCATCGCCGTTTTGCTCTTATCTCCTGTCTTAGACAGGAGCAAAGCGGAGTCCTCGGGTCTGTGGTCGTGTTCCCAAGGCCACTCAACCTAGAATGTGGGGACCAGCACCTGTTTCTGCTCTCGGGGTGGTGCCTTTGAGGAAGACGACAGCCACAGGAGGTGCTGTGCCCCACGCCTGCCATCTGCAGGAGGGGCGCCTAGGAGCCCCAAGGGTGGGAGCTGTGCGAGGTGTCGCAGCCCCGTGATGTGGGCAGGGCTGCACCTCTGGGCATGTGCAGGAGCTTTTTTAAGGTACACATCAAAGATGCAATTTTAAAAGAAACTTCTGGACTCTTGTAGAAGAGAAGCTACAGGAACAGAAGAGAACTTCTCCAAAATTGTGAAAATTAATGTTTTGCTTCATCTGTGGATTCCCGAATCATAGAGGGCCCGAGCCCACCGCCTTGACAAAGCAGTCGTGGGACATGGTGACGTTCCTCTTGAGTTTGGGCCAGGAAGGGTGTGCGGGTGGTTGGTACCTGAAGCGGCGATGACTGCCAGCTGTGTTTTGTTGTCACTGTCATGCTGTTTTGTTTGGGGAGGAGGAACTGGAATCACCTACAGATGTGAGAGCATATGTGATCCCAGGAGAAGCTCCCCCGCTGGCGCAGGCACCTGCTAATTACCGTAACAAACAGACCTGGGTGCAAGGCCTTGGGGTAATAGTACTGCTTTCTTCCTACTTGAAACTGCTTTGGTGTTTTTACTTTCAATTAATCTGTTTATTTTGCAGTATTGGGGATGGAACCCAGGGCTGCTCTACCACTGGGCTATACCCCCAGCCCTTTTTATTCTTCATTTTGAAGCAATCTTGCTAATTGGTCCACACTGGCCTCAAATTTGCGATCTTCATGTCTCAGCCTCCCAAGTCACTGGGATTACAGGTGTGCACCATCATGCCCAGTCTACTGTGTGTTTTAATGCGAAGCTGGGACATCTGGGTCTAGGCTGGGGCTCACCAGGTCACCCTTGGTGGTTCCTAAGCATGGCCACTAGGTTCAGGCAAGGTGGTGGGAGCAGAGGGCTCTCTGGCTCAGCTGCCCTTGGTCTCCGGGTCTGCCAGGGTCCTGGGACGCCCTCTCTGGCTCTCAGGCACGTAGCAGGGCCTGTAGGCACGTAAGGCGTGGCGCAGGTCTGCTACACTGAACGTCCTGCTCATCAGCAGAGCATCTTGCCTGTTTCACCTTTAGGCTTGCTTGCTTGCTTGTGTTAATTTCCAGAAGAAAATGAAATATAGAATACAAGGCCATCAAAGTAAAAATCTAATTGTTAAAAAAATTGGAAAAAATGCCCAGTTTGATTTCCTTAGCTCACAGCGATATGTAGTTTCCACCCCCTTCCTTTGGGTAACCAGAGGCCCATGAACAGCCGTGGCTCAGGGCAGACGTGGGAGTCTTCAGCCCCAGTAATTCTAAACCTGGTGTGGCTGCAGCTTCCTCCCCGGAGGCCATGCCTATGTTGTGTGTTTATGAGCACACATACATTTTGTGGGTCGGATGACGAGCCCCATTTCTTTATTGCAAGCATCATTTTGGACCGGAAACTGCATTTTCCTGCTTGGTCGCCACCTTGTTCACTGGATATGGTGCTGAGTAATGCCCGCATTCCAGTCTCCCTTGGGTGGTTGGAGATGTATTACCTCTAAGAACATCCTAAAGGCATTCTTCCAGGCCGTCCTCCCCGCCCGCTCATCCCTGGCCTCCTTCGGCTCTGCAGAGCAGTCCTTCTTCTCTTGGCTCTGCTTTCCATCTCCGGGGAGCAGTTCCTTCTGACTCATCCTCTCCTTACCGTTAGATTGGGGAGCTCACAGAAACAGTTCCAAGGCAGACGTATCTCTGTGATCGCCTTGGGCCAGAGTAGCATCTTCCAAGTAACACAAACAGAACGTATTTTCATCTTCTTTCTTTTCCTCCTTACTCCCTTGGTGAGAGGTCCATTCCTGCCCTCCCTCTTTGGGCTCAGTATTAAAGGAAGCCGGTGAAGGGTCCTGTTCTGGGCCCATCCAGGCACTGGGACAGTGGGGGCTGCCTGCCGCTGATCGCCATGTGACCTCAGCAGGCCTGGGCTGCCTCATTGGCATCCTGGGCTGTGTGGCCCTGGCAAGCGCCTCCTGTGAGCGGCAGGAGGGTTTACCTGGCCCAGTGCTCTCCAGTGCTCCTGAGTTTGTGCTGCATTCCTGCTCCCTCGCACCTCTGGCCTGCCTGGCCCTCCCTCCTGGCTCTGCCGCTTCCCCCCAGTGACCACATTCCCCTCTGCCCCAGCCCAGAGACCTCTGCCACTATGTGCCTAGGAGGAATTGTCTCAAATGAAGCAAACAGCTGATGCAGGGAGGAGTGACAGACATGCTTGACTTGTGTTGTGGGTGTGTCCTTAGAGGGTTCCTGGTAAGAGGAGCCAGCAAGGGCCCAGAACGCACAGGGCACCCAGCAGAGGGCCCAGGGCACCCAGAGGAGGGGCCCAGGGCATGCAGGGGAAAGGCCAAGGCACCCAGGGGAGGGCTCCAGCGGAAGGTCCATGGCGCTCTGGTCACCTGCTTAGTGAACCCAGGTCGCAGCCTCCCCCACTCATGGAGCTGGCACAAGCCAGAGCCCCTTTCTGGAAGGGGAGGGGACACAGGACTGGAAGCAGGTTGAGGAGAAGTTTGGTGCTGCGTGTGAGGTGCCCTGGTCCTTGTCCAGAATGCTGGTACTGGCGTCCATCCCCCGGGAGGCTCCAGGGTCCGAGCAGGGCTAGGAGGTTCAGCTGCCAACACCTGCCAGGGCCCCGCAGGGTCCCATCAGCCTCCGGGTGCCCACCCCTCTTGAAGAGGAATGTCCAACGGGCTCACCAGACAGGATGAGGCTGGCCTCACGGAAGGCGGAGCTCAGAGCTGGGAGGCAAGGCCGCTGAAGCCACACTGCTGCTCCTGTGGCCCCTGCCGGCGTGCGAGCCGGGCTGCTGGGTCTGATGAGGCGCTTTCTGCATCCGTCCATGTTCTTTCTGACTTCTTGCTCAAGACATTGCCGCGTTTTCTCTCCCGTTTGTGTTTTGTTTGTGTTGGTATTGGCTGTTGTGTCTTTTTAAACAACCCACCTGCTGCTTCAGTGGGATCTAGGAGGGAGCTCGAGGACTGATTGTGTTCGCTCTGCCGTTTTTCACCAGAAAGGCCCCCTTGGCTCCCCAGCAGCCACGGCTGGCTGCGCCTCCGCCTCCGCCTCCCACGGCGGCCCACTCCTGCTCTGCTTTCTGCCGCCTGGCTTTCCAGCTGTGTTCTTCAATATCCCCAGTGCTGGAGGGAGAAAGATAAAGGCCTTCCCCATCCTGGGTGGAAATTAGATTGTTTGGGTTATTTATGTTTATCACAAGTGTTCCACCCCATTAAATTTTATATTGTTGCTGCTGTAGGCCCGCAGTAATGAAGAGCTTACTGTCCGCCTACAGGAGGGAGTGTGAGAGGGAAGCGCAGGCAGGTCCTGGCCGTGGTGCCGTGGACACCGGGGTGGCTGCCGGAAGCAGTTCTCTCTGCCCTCCTGGTGCTCCTAAGCTGTCACACAGCCACGCAGGCCCACGCTACGGCTGGCATCTGGATGTGTCTCCATTTCCCAGGAAGAAAATGTGTTAGAGGAAGAAATGTGTAGGCCTCGGCAGTGACCTCAAGGTCTGTGTTGATGCAGAAAATAGAGAATTGCCATCCAGTCCCCCTAGGGGAATTTCAAAGTTGCAGGTGGTTGTGACGGAAGAAAGGGTTGCTTTTCAGTGTCTGTGCCTCAGAAGTGCCCCGGTGACTCACTGGTGACCAGAGCTAAGATCCAGGAACTGATTGTACACCATGACACCATTGTGGTTGAAGCTCTTGTTTCTTTCTTTTATCACCATTCTTTCATTATAGACTTTAAGGCTCTGGAGTATGAAGTGTGCCCCGAGACCCTGGCCACGGTGTCTCGGCACGCCCGGCAGGATGGGGAGTTGTGCTAGTCCTGGTCCTTCTTAGTGGTGGTCCTGCAGAAGCGACTTGAGTTTCCAGTGGCCACACTTGAACCTCCCATAGGGATTTCCTCGTCCCAGCACCTGTCCTCTGGAGAGGCAAGTGCTGTCTTTAAGGGAAGCTTTCGGTCTCTGGAACAGAGAGCAGCAGGGACACACTGTCACACTCCTTGTAGAAGCAGACCCGGGCCACTGTGTGGTCTCATGGAGCCAGGTGAACAGGTGAGGTTGTCTGGAAGGGTCCTTTGGGCAAGGAGTCATCTGTGTGTGGCTGAGCGGAGGGAAGAAGCCCAGTGGCCCTGCTGCCCTAGTCTGGGGCAGGAGGGAGGGGCTGCCTCCCCCCCAGGCCAGGAAGGTCTCCCGTGCTCAGGCAGCCAGTGTGCAGCTGGGCTTCGTCTTCTCACCTCCCTCCCTGGCCTTGCTGTCTCCTCAGGCCAAGTCCAGCACCCCCAGGCTGCTGAGAGCTGCTGGGGTCCAGACATCTGGAGGAGAGAATGCGTGGGAAGTCCAGATTTGGTTGCGGGGGACACTATCTGCCTGTCTCCAGCTTCTTCTATTTAGTATCTTTTTTTTTTTTTTTTTTTTTTTTGGTGGTGGTACTAGAGATTGAATCCAGGTACATTCTACCTCCAGGCTACACCTCCAGCCCTTTTTTATTTTTTGTTTTGAAATGGGGTCTTGCTAGGTTGTGGAGAGTCTCACTGTGATACTGAAGTTGTCCTCGAACCTGCGAACCTCCCGTCTCAGCCTCCCAAGTACTGGTATTACAGGTGTGCACCAAGATGCCTGGCTTTCCCTTTTTGTATCTTACAAAGACCCGGTTTCTGCCTTGTGGGTGCTGTATTGTGTGTTTGAATTCTATTGCATTAATTCCTTTTCTCATCTCGATTTTTACCTTCTTTATGCTTATTTGGATATTCTTGTTCTAACTTCTTAGGTTGAGCATTCAGCTCATTAATTTTTATCTTTTATTCCTTTTTGTTATAGCATTTAAGGTTATGCTCTTCCCTCTGGGTAGAAATGGAGTTGCTTTTGATAAGTTCTAATTTGTAGTATTTAATTTGTAAAGTCTATTACATTAATACTTTGTAAAGTGTTCGTGTTTCTCAGGAGAGTTATTTTGAAATTTGTTTTATGTCCTTTCAAAAAATACTTAGGTTTTTTTTTATTCTGAAAGTAGGAGTTTTCCAAATTACCTCATGTTAACTGATTTCTAAACTGATAGCCATGTGGCCATAAACCGGAGCCTTTGAGTTCTGTTTAGACCGGCCCAAGGCCAGTGGCTGAGCCTTTGGGTTCTGTTTAGACCAGCCCGAGGCCAGTGGATGAGCCTTTGGGTTCTGTCGAGACCGGCCTGGGGTCAAGGCCTGAGCCTTTGGGTTCTGTTGAGACTGGCCCGAGGTCAGTGGATGAGCCTTTGGGTTCTCTTTAGACCGGCCCAAGGCCAGTAGATGAGCCTTTGGGTTCTGTTTAAACCGGCCCGAGGCCAGTGGATGA
>PVJS01012426.1:0-43899 GCA_004027185.1 Glis glis
ACCCTCAACCTGTATCCCCGCCTTTCTTAGTTAACCCCCAACCTGTATCCCCACCTTTTTAAGTTAATTAAAACCTTTGCCTTTTTCTGATGGCACGTGTTGAAATTCTTATTCATCATGGAAGCCAAGGACCCCTCAGAGTTAGCATGTTTCCCATGACAATTTCAGTATTTGAAAATGTCAATTGTATTCCTATGAATTTCCTTCTGCTTCAGGAACACATTTTCAGATTTTTTTCTTGTGACTTTGGTTCATGATTAAAACCCATTTGTATCAATTTGCTCTTTTTCTAAGGCCATCGACCTTAGCACAGGATCTATGCTAAGTTGCTGAGGCTAGCCTCAAACCTGCAATCCTCCTGTCTCAGTCTCTCAAGTACTGGGATTATAAGTGAGCGCCATGGCACCCAGCTCACCCAGTATACTTAATAGGATTTAAGACCACTTTTCTCTAGCTGACTTCTCTACAGTTATAAAAAACAAGTACCAGATCATACATAAAAATAGAACCCTGAATCAGGTGTGGTGGCTCATGGCTGTAACCCCAGTACTTGGGAGGCTGAGGCAGGAGGATTGCAGATTTGAGGACAACCTCAACAACTTAGCAAGGCCCTCAGCAACTTAGTGAAATAAGTTGTTTCAAAATAGAAAAATATAAAAGGCTGGGAGTGTAGCTCAGAGGTAGAACACCCCTGGGTCCAATCCCCAGTATCAAAATAAATTATATATGTATATATGATCCACAATCTTCAGCAACCATACCAGGAAACCAACCCCTTTATCTATAGGAAGCAGACCAGGAAATTTACTATCCACAAATCAGCCATGTAGTAAGTCAGATCACTACCTCTAGTAATAACCAGACAATAACCCCTATAACAATGGGCCCCAAATGGCCAAGACTTTGTTAGTCTCTGACAGTTTCCCTACTGTGCTGGTATTAGAAAATTGCTCTGATATTAATTTCTAGCAAAATGTAAAAGGCAGTCATTCAGGCAGGGAGAGGCTGTAGCTCTGTACATTCCAAGAGCTCCCTCTCCCTTCTCTTCTGCCCCTTTGTTCTAAATGATTAACCCATAGTAAGGATGTAAAGACAATTGAAGCCTCTAGCCTTAGAAGCGTTTAGAGACTTAAGAGCACCAGAGAGGTAGTTAAGGCTTTAGCCCTAAGATCACAGTACACAGCCACACTAGCTGTAATCAGTACCTCTGTTTCCCTCCTATTCTTTGTGACTCGGCCTCAGTATGAGAAAGGCAAACTTTATGCATTACATCAAAGTGTCCATAGTTGATAGACAACCAATACAGCCCAATACAATAGGGGTAAAAACAAGGTAGATTAGTGACCTCTGCGCTTAGTAAGTGCACTTAGCAGACTAGAAGGCACCACCTGCCTAAGGAATAAGTTATGCCTAAGAAATAAGTTACTAGCTCTTTGCCTTGGTAACGCTGATAAAACCATACCAATGTGAAAATTGTATTTAAGGGGCCGGGGTCGGAGGGAGGGGCAGAGTTCCACTTTCGGGCTCTCCGGCGTGTCTTCCAGGCACGCTGCTTTTCCTCTTCTCTTTTTCTATTTCCTACTGACTTTGTAATAAAATTTTGTTAAAGCTGCAACCGAGCTGCCTGCTAGTTTTTAATTCCTCTCTTCAGACGATCTGATCTGAATTGAAGGAAAGAATCCACAGCGCCTCTCCCACCGTAACACCTACCTTTTGTCCTACTTCCAAATTTGAAATCACCACAGAAAGCCAAATATATAGCCTAACCATCACAAGGGATGCCTGAATTCTTAGTAGCCATTTCCAGCTTCCTTGGGCCGACATCTTCCACTCAGGGCGCATCTAGTGTTTCCTTTGTTCCTTTACAAAGCTTTCTCCTTCCTCCTACTGACAGAGTCTCTGCCAACACAGGGGATGGTGGCTGACCATCTTGCTATAACCAGCTCCGAATAAACAGCCTTGCATGTTCTCATGTAGGTTGGTTGTCATTTGTTTCCATGGGTAAGAGTTCAGTGGAATAAAGATTTTCTTCAAAGAATAAAATATAGATTTTTTTTTACATGGGGGAAACACATCACAGACACAAAAATAATTTCCTAGTCAACACTGAGAAGTACGTAAAGATTTTTCTGGAAAGTACACTAGGTTCCCCCAACTCCAACTGATTTTTCTCTATAGTAGACCCCATTGTTTTTATACTGATTTCCACTGAACAGCCTTTGCTTTCCATTTCAGCCATTGTTCTCTCCTCTGAGTCCACATCACAACCTAGGCCATGATAAAGAGGCATTTTAGAGAAACATCAAACAAAGGAAGACAGTCTTCCCTGCTTTATTTTACAAATACATCGTGAAATGATTCACTCTACTTTATCCCAGAATATTACAATGTGCCAAGAAAAATCAACATCAGTTTAATTTTCAGCAAAAGAGAAAAGATATAGTGAACTAGTTATTTAAGAATCTATCTCCAACTTTTGGAATGTCAGTTAAAGTTCTTTTTCCTGGTATTGTTCTCTATATAAATTTATCATCACAAATGATGATTTGACCTTACAAATAGAAGTTGACTTTATGCTATTGATCTCAACTCCCAGTAAATCAAGAAAAATATGGCAAGGCAGGTAGGGCAAGGGAATACAGACATTGAAAACAGAATCAGTTTTAATAATTTTCAAACTAAAAATCTTGATGTTGTGCATGTGGAAGATTGGAGGGAGTGACGGTGGAGAAGTGGTTTTTCAAAGACTGCAGAGGCAATCTAGGTAGGAATAAAGCTGCTTGCCTTCGTTCTGTGGGGGTTTCATAAAAATACATGGCATGGTCAGCACCCATCCCTAGCCAAGGACCAATAGCTCCCAAGCGGGGTGTGATTTAATAAAGTGGTAGAAATAAATAGGAAGGAGCTTGAATCTTTCCATTCTGTGACTTATACTACCATTTATACCTAACAGCTATTTAGTGCCTGCTGTACACTAAACACCATTGGAGGTGGACACATGGCCTTATTTAGCTCTCATTTAACATCAACTCCATGGGGTTGGGACTGTTAATGACTCTCCTTCTGTGGATGAAGAAGCTAAAGATCAAAAAGATTACTGAATTTGCTCAAGGTTACAGGATTAGCTAGTGAGGCAGAGCCTAGATTTGAACTCAGGTCAATGTGTGCGTCTAACCACAGAGCACACCACCACCAGCAGCAGCTCACAGCCTGCGTCACTCTGCGGTGTAGCAGTGTTCTGTACAGGCAGGGGGCCTAGAAATTCCATATGGGTGCGAGTGGAAGTTCAGATATAGGAACTGATAAAAAAATTGTCTGAAAAACAATAAAAATAAACAATGAAGTTGATTCTGATTTTAAAAACATTTTTAAAAATCTTTAGCATTTATATCATTGTTCTAGAGACACAACTTATAGAAGGTGTCTTTACATGAAGAATACCACCAACTGCCAACTTGTTCTCATCTTTTGATTTTTGGTTCCCTCGCTAAGTTAAAAGCACCCTGATTGATGCGGCAGATAAAACACATGCATTGTTTGCTGACAATAGCTATCGCCCATAGTTTTCAGATGTGTAGGCAGAAAGTGGTTAAGTGACTTCCCAGTTTTCATAAAATAAACCAGAGACAGAATAGGGAGAGAAATTCAGACGCTTTATATTGTCAGGGCTGGCTTCAGTTTCCCTATGCTACACAATATACATGATAGCAGAAAATAGAATAAGTTAGAAGAGAAGTACTAAATGGAATAATTTAAAATAAGTTTTAAATTTAAAAAGAAATTATCAGAAATGAATCTTTGTGGCAGAAACAAATTAAAATAGAATAGCTTTTATCTTTCCACAAAATGAAACTTTAGCTGACAGCTGTGTTTTGATAGCGTTTTCTACTTGAGTTTTGGTGACTTCATGGAATAAAGTCATGATTTCAGTCATAACAGTATACAGAAAAGATAATTAGAGAAGATAAGTGGAAGGCACAGCAAGGTTGAAAGAAGAGTGGCCCAGCAAGCTGGGCGCAGTGGCGCACACCGTAATCCCAGTACTTGGGAGGTTAAAAACAGGAGGATTACAGGTTCGGGTCCAGCCTCGGCAACTTAGCAAAGACCCTCAGCAACTTAGCGAGACCCTATTTCAAAATAAAAAAAGGGCTGGAGGTGTAGCTCAGAGGTAGAATGCCCTTGGGTTTAATCCCAGTACAAGGGGAAAAAAAAAGAAGAAAAGTGGCCCAGCAAAGTTCTCCTAAGATGACACAAAGAATTATAAGTGTGCTGAGGCAGTTTTTTGTTGATAACACTTGAATGCACAGGTCAGGTCTCACTTTGGAACAAGGCAAGTCATAAACTGTGCAGGTTTCAGAAAATGCTTCCAAGGAAACCTCCCACTTCGTTTTCTGATTGTTTTCACTTCCGCTCGTCTCTCCACCTAACACTCAATTCACAGATAGAAGTAAGCGTGTTATTGATGGGAAGTCAGCAAAGATTGTGTGGAAGAAGACATTGCAAGCTAGATGAGGCTCTTGTCAGTTACGCTTTCATTGTGTGTGCCTGTGCAAAGCCTAAGGAAGCAGGAGAGAATTAGGTCACCTTTGAAACTTCACTCTAAAAAAATCTCTACTCAAAACAAAGGTCTTTAATGACTTATGTCTGTAAACCCATCCAACAAGTCTGGGGACATTTCAAACCTAGTGAGTCTTAGATTTAACCTCAGGGAGATAGAACCGAGATAAAATTATTTTATTTTTTATTTTATTTTTTTATTTGTGTTCGGTACCGGGGATTGAACACAGGGGCGTTCTACCTCCGCGCTACACCCCCGGCCCTATTTTTTTATGCTTTATTTTTGAAACCGGGTCTCACAAGATAAAATTATTAAAGAGGAACTTAATTATATTTTACCTTTCTTGGAGAAAGACTAAACTAAATAGAACAAGGGAAAGATAGCTTCCAGGTAGGAGGAGATCCTGAATTGATTATGTACAGGGCTCAGCAGGCTTCAGTACCTGAGGCCGTTCAACCTTGGAGCCAAGCATCCAACTGTTCCTCTACCTACAAAGAAGACCTCTTGACCTTAGTCTTCCTAGGTCAGGTCAGAGCAAACATCAAGTTCCCTTGACAGCAATATTTCTCCTTGGAAATTAATACATTGTATTCTGGTGGCTTTTGATATTATAAGCTAGCACCTCTTAGACCACGCATTATTGCTGCTGAAACATAGACAATATCAAGATTTTCAGCCTGCAGTGCTAAGGGCCACGCCTTGGGCAGAGGGGAACTTAATATTTGAAAAGTCACCTTAGTGCTCTGGGGGATGGGAGACTCTCGAGGTGACCCCTGCATCCTGCAAGTGCCACTAGGCTGTCAGATTCTGGCAGCAGCTGCTCTGAAGGGGTGTGGAGAATTTGAGATAAAGAAATAAAGACAAAGGGCCCAGCTTAGTGGCACAAGCCTGTAGTCTTATCTACTTGAGAGTCAGAGGCAAAAAATAGGTTGAGCCCAGCAACACAGCCAGACCTCATCTTGAACAAAGAAAGAAAAAAGAAAGAAGAAGGAAGGAAGGAAAGAAGGAAGGAAGGAAGGTAGGTTAGAAAACATTGCAAGGAGACTCATAATTGAGAAAAAGGGCTATTTGAAAAATTCAGGTTTTCAAAGTTCCACAGTTCTTTCATATAAGTAGTTATTTAAACTCCAGTGTGTACTTTGCTTCGACATTTCAAAATCTAAATGATAAACAAGTGTCATTGTTCAAATGGCAGTCATTTACTGCACAAATATTAGTCATTATCATCAGATTTTTTTCTTAAGAATTGCTCTACTAGTCCTACAAATGATTTTGAAGCTTCGTGCAGTTGTTAGAATATGCTTTTATACTAGAATATGTTATATCTAGGATTTGCTCTTTTTATCTGACTACTTTCAAAATCTGGATTTATGTTTTTCATTGCTATAATTTACAAATTATTTTAGGTTAGCTTAATTTAGCATGAAACACTTTTACCTTTATCTACAAAATTTCCTTAATTCTCTTCAACATAGTAGGTGGGTAATATCCAGGGTATCTTAGAACAATAGGCCACCTACCTACAAAAATGTACCATTTGTATGATGAATTAATCCTCATTAAGCTGTATTTTGTTTCCGTCTCAGCTCCAATTTTGTCATTTCTAGTTCCTTAGAATTTAATTAGAGCTCTTAGGATATTTATGCCTTTAAATAACAGACAAGAAGTTCTTAGGCCTTTTAATATGTCCTAAATGAATGGAAAGAACAAAGTCTCACCAATACTGTGCTCAGAGCCTTTTTAAACAGGCCATGATGATGAAAACCTGAGTAATTAAAGAGCAAGACTTAAAGCTATGTTCGGCAGGTCCCAGAGACTGTAGATGATTAAACCAAGGATAGAGTGGAGACAGGTTTAGAGTCAGAGAAAGATGGAAATAGTTGAATGTCCCTCCATGGCTGAGTTCCACGTTAGACCAATGCCTACCTTTTTTCTCTCTTCTTGAACTGGAGCTTGAGCAGGAACCTGAAGGGAAGTGGGTGATGGATGTAGTTTCCACATTAAAAGACACACCAGTTTCCAAATATTTCCTGCATTGCACCTCCTCTTGTGGCCATGGTGCACAGAAAGAATTCTCCACCCACAGTTTCACTGAGTCTCTGGACAGGTATAATGAAGGCTCTTCATCAAAAAGGCACAAGATTAAAAATGGATTCAACTGGTCCTTTGATTAGCAAATTTTTACAGAGTATGAAAGCTATCATATCATAGCATAAATCAATGGACAAGTATTAGATTTGTATTCAAGTATCTTTTAAAAGCTAGTTACTGGGGGGTGTTTGTTTATCTTTTGTTTGGTTTTTTTTTGGTACTGGGGATTAAACCCAGGGAAATTCTACCTCTGAGCTACACCCCCTGCCCTTTTTATTTTTTATTTTGAGATAGGGTCTTGCTAAGTTGCTGAGTATCTTGCTAAATGGCTGGAGGCTGTTCTCAAACTTGTGATCTTCCTGTCTCAGCCTCTCAAGTACTGGAGTTGGAAACAGATTTAAGGGAAGCCACAAATAAAAACTCACAAAAGCAAAAGTTACTCAACAAGGCAATTTACTTCTGCGCAAAAGGGTGTGAATGCCACCATTAAACCAGTGCAAGCACACGACATAGGCAGCCCACGCAGTCTTTTATCCCCCTGACACATAGGTCATTGAGCCATCCCCCATTGACTGGAATAAGACTTCATAATCTAATCCGGTTGGCTGACTTCCCCTGGGCAGATTTTGCAAAAGGGGAAACATGAAACCGGTACATGTGGGAAGGGAACATATAGACATGTGTATAAAAGTTACAAAATGGATACCTAACCTACAGATACAAAATGGAAGCCTGCCAGTTTCTATGTGACCTTGTAACTTCAATAGAAAACATTGCTTTCCTTTCTTACAATTTCCCCCTCTTCTATCATATACTTCTATTCTTTTCTTCGAATTCTGTTAACATGAGCTGACATTCACGATCTGAGTTTTCAAGTAGAAAAAGGATACCATGGTACAGGGGCAGAGACTGTTTAGTAATGGCTGTTTCTAGAAGTCTCTGGACTAATCCTCATATGCAAGGGATTATACAGCATCCTACCAAAATCATCACTCTTATAACAGTGATAAGGGACGTCAAGACACATGTCATTATTCCCTTCCATTTACTGAACCACTGTTCCATTAGATTAGTAAAGGGACCACCTATTCCTGAATTTTCAGCGAGTTCATTTGCTAGGGTTGCTAATTCTTATAGAGCTAATCGATTTTCCCATGTCATCTGGCTAGTATCATCTAATTATTTAGCTATTTCTTCTATAGCATCTTTAGTATAGTTGACAAATCTCTATTGATGATAATATAAACAATTAATCCACTCTACATTTTAAAAACAAACAACATAGCATACAATTTGGCATTTGCTTATTATAAGGGGTATCCACAATGACCTGTCTTTTTACATATTTGTCAGAGCCATCTGTAAATCAAGTATCTTGTTTCTTCTTTAAGTGTCCACTGGTGCTGGACCTGCAAAACCTCAAGAGGGACAGATTTAGTTTTATAGCATCTTATATAGACACAGAGAAGTTTTGGCCATCAGTGCCATACTATTTCTTCTGTGAGCCTAAAAGCAGAAGTACTATTATAAATTATAATGTATAATATAATGGGGAGACAAAGTCAGAAGATATTCAGCTAAATTATGTGGGTGGTCTTTTAAATGACTCCATGAGTATGGTTCTTTCTTCATATCTAAGAATAGCATACTAGTATTTTGCTGTTAAGGTCAGTCAAGTCTCCTCAGGGATACTCTTAGGAACTTTGTGAGAGTTTTTGTCTACCAGTTGTGTCATCTGCCAGGATGGGTCATGGTCTTGCTGACCACATGGCTTCCCTTGAAGCATTGGGGATGTTTTCCTCTTCAATGACCCTTGTTTTTATAGAATATGTACTGGTGGCTCTTAGTCTCTGGGGTCTTTGCAATCCCCTTGATTGGGGTAGGGGGTGACATCATAATTGTACAGTCCTTAGGAGTCCTATCATCCCTGGGTCTTATTTGACCTTGGAGGGCAAGAGCCAAAATAGTGGCTGTGTTTTCCTTAAGCCTTTTATTTCCTGATTATTCTCAAAGTCCCAGTTGTTGAACACCCAGCAGGTTAGTTTTACCAGTCCTTGTGAATTAAAAGGGGTCAGTATTATAGCCTATCTGCTTTCCAGTTGATGGCTATCATCTAAAAACACTGTTTATCTTATTCTGCTAGAAGTAGTACATCTGCAATGTTAACAGACAACAATTACAAAGATACACAAGGAAAATACAAAACAAAACTATTAGGGACAAAACAAATCCAGTTTGTACAATATTTCTGATAATATTTGATAACATAAACAACTTCTCATTTAAATTTGATTTTATATACATATATATTTGTGTGTGCATAATTATTATTAATATCCAATTTTTAATCAGAGTGGCATGATTTGGACTGCCAAATGTTTGCACACCTCTAGTTATCTTTGCTTAAAGATGGTTATAATACAGTTTAGAAACACACAAATATAAACCTAAAAAAAACTATCACTATTAACAATTTTTGTTTATAAGACACCAGCTTGGTACACTATTCTCTTAAGCTTTGTATTTTAGAAGATACTTAGGAAACGCAAATATACTTAACTTAGAAAGAAGTCAGTAACAATTAACATCACAGTTGCATATATATTGACTTAACCTTGACTATTGGAGTGAAATTTAGAATTTACTGCTCAGTAAGATAACTATAATTACAGCTTTATGTAGGTTAAGAGCACTGAAAAATCAAAGAATAGCTCTAGACCTTTTGTATGTTTAGAGAATAGTGTTAATGATTAGAAACAGGCTTATTATCTCCTGGACAATTTTATCTCTTTTATACAATAATAAAACATTCAGTCAAAGCAGACAGATGTAAACCAGGTCTTAAATGATAGAGATCTTTGAATGGTACTGAAGATTACATACAATGCATATTGCATAAAGAGATCATTTATTGGTTACCTTGCATGTATATAAACCCATATGTTTAACTTTATAAGCTTTCATGAAACATTTCGATAAACCTCAGATGCACAGCATATTTAGCCCTTGAATGTATCCACATCTATAGACACAGATATATAGGGTGCCATATATATATATATATATAGTAACTCAAAGTAATAGTTGTTTATTTATATTGAGTTATATCATTTAAAGGTCTATAAAACACAGATATTCAATCCCTGACTCTGCTAAGATGCAGTGACCAATGGTCTAATGAAGATATTATCTTGATAAAGATGCAAAATCTTTGTTTAAGCTAGTTCTTAGTAAATTGTTACCTAGAGCAAAAAAAAATCCCCTATTGTTTTAAAGAAAACATAGGAAATTACCTTAGTTTTTATAAAATTCTACCAAAAACAGATCAATATCTTAAGAAAACCTAATTGTTTTAAATGGAATCAAAGCATGAAATGTGACTCTTAGAAAACCCTTTAAATAATTCCTCTTAATTATAACCAACCTTACTTATTACACATACAAAATTTCTTTTATACATCCTATCCTTTACAAATCATCTGCAGCTTCCTCAAATCCTCTGTAACTTGCTTAACCCTCTGATTTCTGTTCTCATCTTTCTTTTACCCTATGGGATAATTCAGTCACTTATAACAAAAATAATTACCACACAAAATCCTTTTCCAACTAAAAGCATTTTTTCTTTTAACCTTTTCTTTTAAACTGACCTTGGGCCTGCTTTGATCTTAACTATGGCTGAACCCATGAAAAATGTTGGACTCAGCACAGTTGTGGGATTGCCCCCAAACCAGCAGGCATTGCTTCTGGGCTTACTTATGGTGTCTTGGAGCCCCAGCACCTTCTTGGTCTTTGCTTTGTCCTCCACACTCTGGAAGCCCATGAAGATCATAGTGACCAAGGGCTCCTGGCCAGGCTAGATGTCTGGCGGACCTGACATGGCCTTCCCTGGCTGTGCTGAACTCCAGTGCTCTCCTGCCTGGAGGGTGTAGTCCAGACCACCTCCTCCACAGCTCCCCAGGTCTCTGCAGCCCTGGCTGTGGACCCGGCCTCACTTAGAATGGCCTCATCTGCTTTATGCATGAACCACTGCCTTTACCACTGGCCCTCCCTTCAGCCATTTTTTTTTTTTTTTTGCGGTACCGGGGATTGAACGCAGGGGCGTTCTACCTCCACGCTACAACCCCGGCCCTATTTTTTATACTTTATTTTGAAACCGGGTCTCACAAAGTTGCGGAGGGCCTCACTAAGTAGAGAGAGACAGAGAGACAGAGAGACAGAGAGAGTGTGCGCGCGTGTGCGCGAGCTGAGGTTGGCCGCGAACCCGGATCCTCTGGTCTCCGCCTCCCAAAGTACTGGGATTACAAGCGTGCGCCACCACGCCCGGCTTCCTAACTCTTTTTACTCTCATATTCCTGTTAGAATCTCTGGCCATGAAATCATGCAAGCCTTCTTTGTGCATTTCTGAACCATCTGTTTTCCTAAAATCTGGCCTCATGTCTGCCTGTGACATCATTTCCTTTCTTTGCTGTTAGGAATTCCAAGGTGACTTGATTTCTCTCAAGTTTCATTTAAGCCTTAGGCCAATAATAAACTCTGTCTCATTGGTTAAATACTAAATATCATTTTTCTTTGTTACTTCCTCTATCTACTAAGAGATGAAGTCAATAAAGAAGGTCAAATATTTCCTGCAGGCCAGGTATGGTGGCACACATTTGTAATCCCAGTACTTGGGAGGCTGAGACAAGAGGATTGCATTTATAATCCCAGTATTTGGGAGGCAAGACAGGAGGATTGCAGGTTTGAAGCCAACCTCAGCAATTGAACGAGAGCCCAGTAACTTAGCAAGACCTTGTTTCAAATAAATAAATCAATAAAAAGGGCTGGGGTGTAGCTCAGAGGTAGAATGCCCCTGAATTCAATTCCCAGTACCCAAAATGAGCAAGTAAATAAACAAACTTTCTGCAGCATGTCCCACAAGTTGAAGCCTTTCTTCACTGCCATTTCTTTCCTCCGGGCTGGTTTACAGGTCTGGAATAGGATTTATCCTCTATAGTTTCTACCTGGCCAGGAAGTCTGTTTTACATAATTATAATATGGTCACTTGTTTCTGTTCCCCCACTTTTTGACACCTGAATGTTTTCTGCCCTTAATTTCATGATTTTTTTTTATAAATTAGGTAAATAGATTTTTTTTAGAAACATGGCTACTCCATTCTATTGGAACTCTATCTTTTAGACAGAATTTAGTTTTACTTGTTATATTTCAATCATGAATTCCACACCTTTAATAGTTAGAGATGCTTAATTTTTGGATTGTGAACTCCTTGAGTCAAAAGCTGTACTATTCATCTTTGCATTTTCAGAGGCGGGAAGGATATTGAAACACAACCAATGTGAATTCATTAAATTGAACTGATGCCTGTCTTAAAACTGCAAGTTTAATTTACTCGCAGTCATGCACTACATCAATAAAAAAAATACTAAGGTCTTAAATGAATCCCAAATCTCCTGATTTCTCCTGAAAAATAATTAATATTTCTTCTGCAAATTCTATGTGTTTTCATGGTACATGTTATAGAATTTTCTTGGCCTGTTTCTCCCTAGTTAACAGATTTTAATTTATAGAGCTCTTGATCAGCTATCAGTAGCCAATTATTACTGAAAGGCACCAATGAGCCTGGAACTGCATCAAGTATTACAGATGTTGTTTTTTATCTTTACAGCAAGCTTACCAAACAGATGTTAATTATATTTATTTGCATATGTATGATAATATTGAGACTCAAAGAGTTTAAAGGACATACTCCAGACAACTTAGCAATTAAGTCAAAGAACTTATTGGAATTAGGGCTTACTGGTTCCAAAGCTCATGTATGTCTTCTAGTACTGTCCACTACCACCAGGCTGACTCCTCTAACAGATATTTGCCATTGTTTTAGGACACATTCAAATGTCATAAATTAGCTTGACTATACCATGAATGAAGCTAGAATAAAATGATGGCTCTTGGCTCTGCAAGGGGATATTGTCACTGTGGTGAAAGGTATAGGGACTCTTAAACCGTTACATTATTGTGGGAAGAACCATGGATATAACAGTGACACTATGGTGGCTCTAAGGAGGTACTACAGACACTTTACCACTGCCATGAAAGACATAAAAAAAGCAGGAGACAGCTCACCCCTTCCTCCCCTGCATCCCCGCAAGAGTGTAGGAGAGAATGATTCACTGCCCTGTTTATCATGCTGACCTTGGCTGAACAGTCGGTTCAGGGATTTTGGTACCAAAAATAATCTCAGTCCAGTACTCACATGAAAGATAGTTTTATGTCTATATATATATAGACATATATATATATATATATATATATATATATATATATATATATGTCAACTTAATGATTATGTTGGTCTCCTCCTAGTTGATTGGTAAGGCAAAAAATTGTAAGACTCCTGATCTCACTTCTACCTCTCTCTTGGGGTTGTGTCTAAGTTTCTGGGATATAAATTACACAAAGGCTGGGCATAAGCAACAACATGGCCTCTCTTCTTTGTCTTTTGGCCATACCTGCCCCAGAGGTCATGTGCATCCCCATCTGGTCCTCTGACCGCAGTCCACACAGTGACCATGCACATGGCCTGTGCAAGTCTTCCTGTGTGGATGTCTCTGTGATGACTTTTTGCTGTTTGGGGTACTTGTGCTTCGTTTTGCTGCTTGCATATCATGCTTCATAAAATTCTGTGGGATTCTTTAGCCTATCCCATAGCTGCACCGAAAAATTATGCAACCAGCCCTTCTCTGATATCTTGTTATTTTCCAGGGTTGTATCTGGTAAAAAGACACAAAACCCGTCTGCTCTCACATACCAGAAATATATTGGACTCAGTGTTTCTGCAGGACTCAGCCTATAGAAATTCTATTTAGGAATCCCGCATGCCTGTGTTGTCCCGGAGCTCCTCTGAAGACAAGCGCTGAGGCCAGAGATCCTGCCTGACTCCCTGTTTAACCTTGCCTGACCCTTATCTCCCATAACAGTCAAGTGGAGTATGTGTTCTATCATTTCCTGGCTTGTAGATCAGCAGGAGGGCCTTGGTACAGTCATCCCCTCCAGACTGCCCATTGCATCACCTGTCAGGAACTGCCCGCGGGCAAACCAGTGAGTGCCAGGAATAGCCTGAGGGAATAATGACCATTGTTCTTGAGATTTACAAAACTTAAAAGCATCTGGTGAGTAGGTGATTAGGACAAGATGTTCCTCATCTCTCAACCACCACCGTGAGAAGGTGCCCACCAGTTGGAGGGTAGCTATCACCGTGAAATGGCACTATTGTCTGGGAGCACCCACCAATCACCAAGATAAACCACTCCAAATTCAGCTTCCTGGCAAGATGACTTTGTGGAAAAAGTCCTCCATCTTCTTAACCAGTCAGCTCTTTGAATAAAAGTACTTTCTTGATTCAACACGTTTTCTCTTGACTGTTGTGCGGCCACCTGGGTCCCGGGACACCTGCAGCTTCTCCCACCATCCCACGAAGCAAGTATTTGGTGTTAAGTCTCATAGGGTTGGGGTTTTAGAGATGCGGATGGACATTTGCTCATATGTGATCCTTTATTCCCAATTTTTATGTCCTTTCCCTTATCTAATTTCTTAGGCTTTTGAAACTCAAAATTCAGGGAACCACTTCTTTTTCTCGGCTCTCTTCTTTACTTACCATTACAGTCGTAAACTGAGTATGGTTTCACTGCATGGTTGGGAGAAAAAGTCAAATGGAAAGTAGACAAACTCTGGGATTGAGGGAGGACAGATGAGTGTTTCCAAAGGTATCCTCTCTCTTGCCAGTTTGCCTGCTCTGGGGCTGCAGGCTGTGGCAGTAGGATATCCCTGGATAACCCTGGGTATCCCTGCCCAAGACCCAGGGATTGAGGGAGGACAGATGAGTGTTTCCAATGTTATCCTCTCTCTTGCCAGTTTGCCTGCTCTGAGGCTGCAGGCTGTGGCAGAACTCTAGTCACTAACCCTGGATATCCCTGCCCAAGAAACGTGATGAGAGCAGTGTTTGCCTCATAGTTATGCATCACTTCAGTCCTGATGGACACAGCGCAGCGAGTCCAGCCATCAGAGGCATGGGACAGGAAGGTGAGAAATCCTCTGCGTGCCTACCACTCATTGGGCCCTGGGATTAGCAGCTTCTTTATGTTGTCTCTTTTGATTGTCACGGAGTAGGTGTTGGCACGTCGACTTTGCCTTTCTTCCTGTATCAAAAGTGCTTAAGATCCAAACTTCTAGTTTTAAAAACTAGCTATTTCTAAATGCCAAATACATCATTTCAACCACGTGTATTCAAGTGATGTTCATTGTGTGCCTATTGGGTGCGAGATGCAGTATGTTCTCAGTTCTCAGCATGTGGATAGAAATGAGACAGGAGGGAGGGGGAGGCTGCCTTCCAACCTCACAGGTGGCGGGGGCTCGCCAGAGTGGCAGGCGGGGACAGTGACGTGAGGAGGGGCATCTCAGGCACACCAACAGGAGGTGTCCAGTCTTTACCCTAAGAGTAAGGAAAGCCTTTGAATGCTCTTAAGTCCAGATTAGTACGTTCTAGTTTAGATTTCTAAAACTTCACTCCAACTGTGTACAGAGAAGAGATGGGAGCGCGGCAAGTACGTTGGGGCAATTAATCAATCAGGACACCATTACAGTCATCTAAGCGAAAGGCAGAGGTAGCCTGACACGGAGGAGAATCAAAAGATATTTAGGAGACAAAATAAGCAGGACTTAATGCTTGATGGACGCAGAGGAGGTGAAGGAGGGAAAAGACTCCCTTTGGGAATCCCTCCTTTGTTATTCGACTTTCTTTTCTATAAACCATGCCCCAGGGCTGCATCATATCAAGAAAATACAGAAAGTCAGTGTTTACAGTCTAAAATGGATATGTGAGGTATATTTAGGAATATCATTAACATTTATCAAACAGTAAGTCCTAAGAACTTCGCAGGCATTAATTCATTAACTTATCCTCGAAGATTGATACTAAGGTAACACTCATTTTCTAAAGGAAGAAGCTGAGACCGAAGGAAGGGAAATAAGCTAGGCAGGTCTCACTCCAGGACTAGCACTTTTAACCTTTATCATGGAAGTATGTTTAGGTTGGGATGCAGCAAAATAAAGGATTCATTCTAATTGGAGTGAGGCATTGAGTGGCAGCTGTCTGTCCTAAGAATCTTTTTTTTTTTTTTGGTACTGGGGATTGAGCCCAGGGGCATTCTACCTCCAAGATACACCCCTGGCCCTTTCTATTTTTTATTTTCAACCAGAGTCTTACTAAGTTGCTGACCTGCGATCCTTCTGTCTCAGCCTCCTAAGTACTGGGATTCCAGACATGCAGTACCAAGCTGGCATCAAGCTCATTTCTGAAAGATGAGTGAGTTTGTATCCCACAGGCTAACCCAATGGTATCCCCACGAAAGAAATCACCTTCTTAGTTCACAAATCTATTGGTCTCAGCAATGTTTTTTGAGCTATACAACTAGAACAAATGCAAGACGAAGTGGTAGGAGACAGAGATTCCCAATTCAATTTACCACAGATGGCTGTGCGGGCATAGATGAGTCACAGCTCCGGGGTAATGAAAACGTTCTTGAAGATTGATGAGGCTGACGATAGTCACAGTGAACTTGAAGCTAGACGTTTAAATAATCTCCTTCACTACAGTTTAAATAATATCAGAGGGAAGATGAGAAGAGAGCAATTATTTAGATAAATGTGACAGAGGAGATAGTAGCTGTCACCATGGGTCATGTTAATGCACAGTTCTAAGGACTGGAAAAATACAAAAGAGAAGTAAACAGTTTGTGTTCACATTTCATTAGACCATACTGGTTTACTAAGTATCTCCTGATCATTAGCGGGCGTAAACACTGGCTTTGTACAGCCCAATGCACATTGCGGTACCATTTGGACAGGATTCAATTATTTATTAAATTTCACACATTTCTCCCTTGATAATATTCACAGCAGTGATGTGGAATTAAGGTACACAAAAGAAGTTAATTTGAAGGGAAAGAAGGATTCATGCAACCCAGCTTCTCCCTCCATGGGCTATCCTGACATCTTTCTCCCTTACTGCAGTTTTCTGGAGGATTCTACAGCTCTTTCCTTCCATTCTCTCTAAACTCGCTGTGATTTCATTCTTAACACTCTACTGCTCTCTGTTGTCGAAGGATGCACTGACCTGCAAACCGCCATGTGAAATGACCTCTCTCAGACGCTGCTCATTCGACCTCAGGAGATGGTCCCTGTCTTGCACAACAAAGCAGCCCAGGCTTCTGTGAGCCCTGGGCACTTTGGTTTTTGTTGACCCTTTCCTTTAAAAAAAAAAGTTACATTATATTTTACAGTGGCATTGGAATGAGACAAATATTATATAGTAAAGCATTTGCTTCAATGTAAAACTAAATCGAAGCATTTTCATGTGTGCTGTAGTATCATAGGTGCTGGGAATGCGTCCTTAAGCCTCCCTGAACATAGCGCTGTCTACTTGCTTACACTGCCTTCCCCTCACCAGAGGCTGGTGCCAGGGAACCCTTTATCATTTTTGCTGCTCTATCCCCAGCACTTAGAAAAATACCTGGCACTTGTAAGGTCTTAATAAACATTTATCAGATGAATTAATAATAAATAATTTAATCCCAATACTTGGGAGGCTGAGACAGAGGATTATAGTTTGAGGTCAGCCTCAGCAACTTAGTGAAACCCTTAGCAACCTAGCAAGACCCTGTTTCAAAAAAATTTTTTTAAAAAGGGCTGGGAATAGAGGTCAGAGATAGAATTCCCCTGGGTTCAATACCTGGTACCACACAAGCAATAATAATAATAATAATAGTAATAATAATAATAATAGATAATCCTTTTTTCTTTTTAGTTTCTTTCCTTGGCATCCCTGACTATTTTGGGTTTTTTTTCCATTTTTTTTCTCTCTTCCATTTTTGCCCTTTTTTCTTCCCTTTTCCCTTTCAGATGAGTCTTATTTTTCTCCGGAGTTTCAGGCACACTCCCTGGGGATTTCAGGCAAATCTCTCCACAGTACCATCTTCTCAACACATAACAGACTCACAGACCTCTTCCTCCCTCCCTCCTTGTGGTTATGACCATGAGCATGATCACGGGCATCTCCATACTAGTGATGCTATGATCATCTTTCAAGTGGCTTATGCCCGATGCAAGAAGTCCTCTTCAAATTCCCCTTCTACCTGGTACCAGACCCATCTGTGCCCAGATTCTGCCAGCCCCACCCATACCTGTGCAGGAGCATTGACTTTACCCTCACACTGTCCCTGCCCCTGGGGACACCTTCTTTAAGCCTTGCTCGTAGAAGCATACCAGCTTCCCAACCAGTCTCCAACTCTCCTGTCTTTTCTTCTTCCAGTAATCACCATTTTTTTCTAGAAAATCCCCTTAGTTAAAATATTTGACTCATGTCCTTTGTGTACAAAGTGAACTCCAAACCTCTTAATCTGATATTCAACATCTTGGCTCCAACTTAAATGTCTGACTTTGTGTCCACCATTCCAACAGACCCATGGGTCATGCCATCCTCGTCTACTTGATAATTCCCCTAAACATACTATAATTCTCCTTTGTCTTTGTTCTAGAACACCACTCCTCCCCATATTTGTGCATGCAAATGTTCTAGTGGCGCACAAAACCCTAGCAGAGAGTAATTTGATTGTGCACAACGCTGTCTCTCCCCAGTACTAACACAGAGCTTCACATGGAGGAGGAAATTATTAAGTTGAGCTTAAAGAAAATGAACAAAGGAAAGTAAACATTGAGCGTATTAAGCTTCTACCAAAGTATCATATTTTATGTCAGAATATGACAATTTTAACTTGTTTTAAAAACTAAAAGCAATTACCAAACCACAATAGTCAATTCAGGTAAATCTACTTACATCAGTATAATTTTAAGCTTTCCAACCATTTAGCATGACAAACACAGGCCCAGCTAATTTCAACCTGGATGAATATTTCCATTTCAAGGTTTTAATCTAATCAAGTAGAGGAAATTAATCAGGAACATCTGCCTTGTTTCAAGAAATGCCTTGATCACTAAACTAGCTTTAATGAGACAAGAGACTAATTATATTATCTCTCTGATAGGACACGAGGTAAGGTTATACTACAAAAGGAATAATATCCTTTAGTGTAAGAAAGCACAGATAATGTGTACTGTAATTCAAACAAGAGTTTTGAAATGACTTTTATCATAAAAGGCATGACATGTTCCTCTTGCTGTTAGACTTGGATTTTTTTTCTTTTATAAAGAAAAACCATGCTTCTTGTGGAAAGTTTAGATAGCACAGCAAGCCAACTAAGAACATGAATAATAATGATCCCATTATCCAGAGACTCTTGGCTTTTTACATTTTGTTGTAGAGATTTAGTCATTGTCTTGTTTGTGTGCGTTGTGTGCATAATGCATGTATAAAGTGATATGCTAATTCTGCATATATAATAGAATTTAGGTTACACTGTACATATTTTTAACTTGTCTATTTTTTGGTAATATGTCCCATACATCTTCCCATGACATTTGTATTCTTTTATAGCACCAATTAAACAACCACATAGTAATCCATCTCATTATTGTGCTATACCAAGAATGTTTACAGCCTTTTTTTTTTTTTTTGCGGTACCGGGGATTGAACCCAGGGGCGTTCTACCTCCGTGCTACACCCCCGGCCCTATTTTTTTATACTTTATTTTGAAACCGGGTCTCATGAAGTTGCAGAGGGCCTCACTAGGTAGAGAGAAAGAGAGAGAGAGAGAGAGAGAGAGAGAGAGAGCTGAGGCTGGCTGCGAACCCGGATCCTCCGGTCTCCGCCTCCCAAAGTACTGGGATTACAAGCGTGCGCCACCACGCCCGGCTGTTTATAGCCTTTTACTATTATACACAGTACATTGAGGAAAAAGCCCCATGTCTATTTTATATATACTCTATTTTTTAAATTTAGTTAAAATAAATTCCTATGCATGAAGCTGCAAAGCCAGAAGATATACAAAATATTAAATATATTAATTCTTCTACTAAGTATAGCCAGATATTTTATAAGATATATCCAATTAAACTGACACTGGCATCCCATGGGTACATCTACATGCTCCCAATCTAATCTATAGTGCTCAGTAGCCAGGCATGGTGGCACAGGCCTGTAATCCCAGCTATTCAGGAGGCTGAAGCAGGAGGATTGTAAGTTCAAGGACAGCCACAAAGATTTAGCCAAACCGTGTGTCAAAAAAAGGGGGGGCTATGAATGTAGCTCAATGTTACAGTACCCCTGGGTGCAATCCTCAGTCTCTCAGAAAAAAAAAATAATGCATAGTAACATATTTTACAGGTTAAACTGATTTTACATTTCCCTTGGATATTTTTTCAAGTGGGGACATTTTTCTTTTTCCTTTTTGATATCAAAGAACTATTCAGATTCTTTTATTGAAATTTTCAAATATGGAATAAAATATAAAGACTAATAAAATACATTTGATTCTACCATCCAGCTTTAGGAAATCTTAATAATTTGCATATTTTTCTGGTCCCTTTTTTTAAGCTACAATACATTCCCATAAGGAGTGAGTGCCCTTGTTTACTCCACTCTGACACAATTACCTTCTTTCTACCTGAAGGGAATCTCCCCTTCATTGAGCCCACATATTTCTCATATTATTGTGTTACTACAGCTGTAAGCATTCATACACCTATAGATTATATTTTAGCTGATTATACATAATGTACGTTTGCATAAATTTAGATTGTGAGACCAAAGTCTAAGTATACATATTATATAATGACTGTATATAATATACATGCAGATATTGCCAAAAATTGAATTTTTCATATATATACATATATATATATATATAAAATCACTGATTTGACTCATTTGTGTGTAACAAGATTTTTCATCTATATTTGTGAATGAAATTGGTTAATATAAATCTATTCTTATGCTTTAGTTTTCTGGTTAGTTAATACTAACCCCACAAATAAATTGACTGCTTCCACCTCTTTGCTCTCTAAAGTAAAAATTGTTCAAAAATTGAATTCTTTCTTCTTTTAAGTGCCTAGAAAAAATTACCTGTAACGCTGTCTGTTGTTATCTATAGCTATATCATCCCATCATCCCAAATATTATTTATTTATTCTTTTTTCTCTTTTCCTTATAATATTTTCTATAATTTCTCCCAATTTTTATGGGATATTATCTTTTATTATATGTTGAGTCTGTTAAATGTCTTCCTCAATTTGTCATCCAACCATCAGTTTTGTTTATAGCACTATTGCATAGAGAAGAGTTTTTAGATTTCTATCTTTATTTCTCTGTTTTCAGTTTAAATGTTTACATACCCTATGGTGCTATATATTTTTATTTTTAACTATTTTGAGCATATTGGTATTCCTTAATTTTTTGTTTATATTGGAAACTGGGATCTCAACTAATTTTTTCCCAAATGTTCGGCCCGATTTTCTAATATAATTATTGTTTTCCAGTATCAGTCATCTACTAATTTGAAAGCCAATTTATTATTTCTTAAATTTTATTTATGTTTGGCCTTATATCTACCTGAATTCATAAATCTGTCCCATAGCATTTTTATTATTGTATTTCATAATATGTTCTTAAATGAAAGGAAAATAATAGCCTTTCTCCATCTTTTCATTCTTTAAAATTACTTGGTCTTTTCTTTCACTTACCTTGTAATCACTTTTATATGCTCACCAATTATTTTTAGAACTTAATCAACTGCACATTAAATGCATTCATTAAAATACAGAGTAATGTTTTTATAGTATTACATCTTCACATTTAAGAAAGCAGTGTATCTTTTACATTTATTCAAATTTTCTCTCATTTTTATTTAACAAATTTTGCCCTTTCATAAATATACTTTTCCTGTTAAATTATTTTTCCAAGTGTTAAAAATGGAACCATTTCTTTTTATTTGTTTCTTTTCCCCCATTTTCATGGGTGTTCCAGGTTCTTGCTTTCTTTCAGGAAAATTCGAAACATTTGCAAATAATTATTGATATCCATTCTCTGGTCTGATTAAGTTATTGGACTTGAGATTTTAGCATACATTGTGAAAATTCATGCATAGTAACTTCTTAATTTTCAGGTAGCACTGTGGTTTGGATTCTAAACGTCCCCAAAGGCCCATTTGCTTGGTCATCAACCTGTGGGAAGTGATGGGACCTTCAGGAGGTGCGGCCTAGAGGAAGTTAAGTCATTTGGCTGGTGCTGTTCAGGGAGATATTGGGACCCCCAGCCCCTTCCACTCTCTTTTTGCTACTCGGCCTCCATGAGCTGAACAGTTTCCTCTGCCACATACACCCACCATGATGGACTGTGCCACCATAGGCCCCAAAACAACTGGACCAAGCAATCATGGACTAAAACCTCTGAAACTCTGAGCCCAAATAAACTTTTCCTCCTTCTAACGTGTTTAATCTCAGGAATTTTGTCATAGCAACAGAAGGTCTGGTTTAATGCCCAGTGACCAAAAAATGCAGGTCAATTTTTAATCTTAATGAATATCCCACCCAGTAGGGTCTTTGAACCCTGAGAATATTGGTCCATGGTTAGGAGGGTTTCCCATCTTTCCCTAGCTAGATTTAGCCTCATGTTCAAGTCTACCGAACTTGAGTTCTGTACCAAATGTTCCCATATGCTTTATCTCTTATCCTAAGGGCCCTGTGTGTTTGGATTACTTTTGTCCTTCAGAGGAGATCAATCTTTGGTTCGGAACATATACCAGGGTTTACATGGTCTTTTTGTAATGTAAGATAATTTGGAAGTTTAATTCAGAAAATATAAAGAGTATCCCTAATTCTTTAATGGGGTTAAGCCTCATTTTACCACCATGGGAAACTTGGGAGTTGGGGAGTCTAAATTTACCCTGTGTTTTCATAAAAAGCATACAGCACAGTGTCACTTATATATTACTGTGCCATTAAACACTGTTGCCACTAAACAGTAACATCTAATTCAAGTCCATAACAAGGAAGTCTTTCAGTCAATTCTGAACAATTGACATTCTGTTCCCAATTATACTATTTGTTTATATAATAAATAAACATTAAAGTCTGTTAGTCTCCAATATGAACCATTCTTTGTTGTTGTTGTTGTTGTTATTGGAGATTGAACCCAGAAGCATTCTACCTCAAGCTACACTCCCAGCCCTATTTTATTGTTTTTATTTTGAAACAGGGTCTTGCTAAGTTGCTAAGACTGGCCTCCAACCTGTGATCCTCCTGTCTCTGCCTCCTAAGTACTGGGATTATAGGCATGTGTCACCATGCCCAGCTCCATTCTTATATTCATAGTGGCAAATCATACTTGTGTATTATCTAAAACTAATTTCCAAGTGAATGCGGTTTAGATCTATTTTTATTGAGAACACTACTTTTCATGTATCATTTTTTTTTTTTTTTGCAGTACCGGGGATTGAATGCAGGGGCGTTCTACCTCCGCGCTACGCCCCCGGCCCTATTTTTTATGCTTTATTTTGAGACCGGGTCTCACGAAGTTGTGGAGGGCCTCACTAAGGGGAGAGAGAGAGAGAGAGAGAGAGAGAGGAAGAGAGAGAGAGAGAGAGACAGGGAGAGAGAGAGTGAGAACCGAGGCTGGCCGTGAACCCGGATCCTCCAGTCTCCGCCTCCCAAAGTACTGGGATTACAAGCATGCGCCACCACACCCGGCCCTCATGTATCATATTTTAATAAGAATCACTAGAGCCTGAGCTTTAAGGGCTTGAAGAACTTAATCATTTGTTTAGAAATAGAAAGCTAAGATGTCTTAAATCCATGAGTATGTAACCAAAAAGAAATTGAGTCAGGGCGGTTTATTTTTCCTTAGCAATATCCACATCTAAAAATATTAATAATGAAAATTTTAAACTCTTTAAAACTGGTAAAAATAAAAGAATAGGATCGATCTATATCATGTACTATCAAGGTACTAGAGACAATTCTCCAACTTTCAAAAAACTCTTACCTACTCAGCTTTTAACATCTGTAACTTGTCTCTATGAAGAAGTAAACTGACATAATTGAACATCTCTGTGTCCCAGATACTTCTAACGTATATTTTTCCTTAAATCTTCAGGATCAAAGCCTTATATTACCCCAATGTTGGGAGGAGTGGAAGGATGAAGCAATGAGCCGTCTTTCTGGCCTCAACAGCCTGTCAATCTAAAATGGAAGGTGGTGCAGTTATAAGAAGGTCTACTCGATGACCAGGAGTCATATCCCTTTTCCAGACCTATACGGAATAATGTCACAGCAATTTTTTTCAAACCCAAGACATGCTGGAGCTGATATAGAGGAACCATCCCTGAAGATAAATCCTGAAGTGTAAGGCCAGGGTAGGCTGAGCTCACACAGAGAGCCTAGGAGCCTGCCTCAGGGAAAACTCAAGTTGAGGTGTGAGGACCCACAAAGTTACTCATGACAAGAGGCTGAAGAGGTCTAGGCCACTCACAGCAGGTCATCCATGATAACCAAGGCTCTAACCACACTGAAACCGCCTTTTCAGAGGGAACTGAGGTGGAAGGAAGCATAAAGAGGGAGAAAGATAGTGCTCGAGAGGGATGCCCATGTCTTCCTGAGTGTCCTGGGCTCCTGTGGGATGAAGAGAAGCCCTAAAGTCGGTGCAATGGTGACCGAGACCTGACAGCTAGAGAACTAATCAAAAGAGATATTCACCTAAGGTCCTGAAGCAGAAGTTCCAGGGATATGAACTCTAGCCAGGATCCAGACAGAGGATGTGGCTGAGCCTAGAAAATCAGCACACAGTGCAGGCTGAGGGGGGCCAAGGCCAGAGAGAAGATCCAGCAATGGGCAAGAGGTCCCATTGTTCCAGAACAGAGAGAATAGGCGATGGCCTCTATCCACAGAGGAGCTAGACGAGTCCAGAAGGCAGGGGCCCCTCTTGTGATGCTCGGGTCATATCCAAGGGCTAAGCATTTACTCAAGAGATGTTGAGTTTACACCTGAAGTAGCTGAGTTATCTTGAAGTAGCAAAATTGGGGTTTGCCAGTAGAAGAAATGGGGGTTTCTGAACTGAATTAAATTTGGCTACAAAGAAATAACAAAAGTTATATGTTTTCCATGGTAAGTATTTAGACAATGAAATCATATTTGCTATGCCGGATAAGAAAGCTCTTTCTTTAGTAGTACAAGTTGTACACTTTCTAGCTTATCAAAACCACATTGCCAACCTCAAAAATATCCCTTTCATTCTCTTATTCAACAAAGATTTATGGAGCAACTCTGAAGTATAATAATAGTTTATGTCCTCAAGAGTATTGATGAAATGAAATTACCAGAAAAATAAATAGTAGGTGGTGATAGGTCCTTCATAAGAAGTTGCCACTGAAAGCCAGGCATGGTGGTGCAGGTCTGTAATCCTGGTACTTGGGAGGCTGAGAGAGGAGGACTCTGCGCAGGTTCAAGGCCAGCCTCAGTAACTTAGTGAGACCCTCAGCAACTTAGTGAAACTCTGTTTCAAAATCTAACAAATAAAAATAAAAAGGACTGGAGGTTTAGGCCAAAAGTAGAATGTTCTTGAGTTCAATCCCCAGTACCAAAAAAAGAAAAAAAAAAGATGCTACTGAACTAAAGAGAAGGGCAGTTAAACAATAAGGGAAGAGGTGCGATTCAAAGAAGACATGTACTATAGTTTGGATATGGCTTGAGTTTGTCCCCTAAGGATTCATATGTTGGAGGCGTCTTCCTGAAAGTAATGCTGGGACCTTTAAGAGGTTGCGTTTAATGGAAAGTTTTTAGGTCATTTGGTGGTATGCCGTTGGAAAGGATGTGAAACCCCAGGCTCTCTGCTTCCCATTTGGCGATGTGTGTTTTCCCTCTCACACATGCTCGTGCCATCCACTGTGAGGTCCTCATCAGAACAGGGCTCATGCTAGCACATGCTCTTGAAACTCCAGAGCTCTTTTCCTTACAAAGTATGCTTTGCCTCGGGTGTTTCATTATAGTAAAGTAAAATGAACTTATGCAACATCTGAGAGGATATAGCATAACTTAAGAAGAAGGCAACGATGACAATGATGACGACAATGACCAGCAGTCATCCAGCCAATTGAGGGGGAGTGGACATTTATTCCAAAAAGAAGTAGCAGGTGCAACCACTGAGAAGCAGGCAAGAGAAAGTCAGAGGGAAGGAGAGGATTTGGATTGTGGGATGTGGTTGACATAGACATGGGACAGAGCCCAGAAAACATAAACAGTGCTGTGATTCCCTCAGAGGAGACAGGCCTACGGCGTGGGAGAGGAATGGAGAGAGAGCTACAAGAAGCTGGTTGGATAGGTAGGGCCCACATCATCCTTACAAACGAGACTTGAGAATTTGGAGCTTTAAATAGAGGAATGATATGAACAAACAGGTGGTTCACAGAAGAACTGGCAGGTACTATTATAGAAACTTGTTAAAGACGGCAAAGAAGACGGTATTCAATGGGGGTGGGATACTACTACAATGGAGTTTCCTAGTAGGGGAGAGAGATTGGGCTTTTCTTTTTCAAAAAATGGTCATTTTAATGAACATTTAATTCATTTCAATTCATATTGGCAAAATTATGCAAGATGTGTGGGGTGTTTTGTTTGTTTGCTTGTTGTAGTACTAGGGATTGAACCCAGAGGCATTCTACCTCTGAGCTCCACCCTCAGCCCAATTGTTATTTTTCATTTTGAAACTCACTAAGTTGTTGAGGGCCTAGCTAAGTTGCTGGGGCTGACCTTGAACCTGAATCCTTCTGTCTCAGCCTCTCAAGTACTGGGATTACAAGTATGCCCCACTATGCCTGGGGTAATTTATTTTTGTTTGTTTGTTTGTTTGTTTTGTTTTGTTTTTCAGTGTTCAACTTTATTAAGAGTTTTTCAACCTACTTCTTAGCCTCTGAAGAGTTTTGAGACTCTTAAGTTTTGCCTCTTGTTTCCTACAGGGAAAAGATCCCAAATATTGGGAACACAATGGTCAGAAATGTCTAGTTTCTAAAACAGAAAGCATTTGGAAAATGGTCAAAAATGCTAGAGGAAAGTTTGTGCTGTTCCCACAAATCGTAAACAAACACTCATTAACCACGGTGTGTCATAAGGTGATTGGAGACTCAGAACGCTTGGGGTTTTTCCTTCATATCTCTTGTCCTTGAGAAATATGTAATCTCAGCAAAAAAGGAAGGCGGACAAACAAAAACAGATGAGAGTAAAATAGAAAAACAATTTTTCTCTATGCACCCAATGTTGTGAAGGAGTGATAAAGGGTGAGAGAGGTGTTGTCTTGTTTGACACAAACCCAAAGAAGAATTCAACTTTATTTCTCTTAAATAGAGAAGAAGCCTTCATTTGTTTTTAAGACTCTCCTAAATCAGAATTTGAAATAACTCTGACTAGCAGGGTCAAAGTGTACCTTTGTACTTTCTGTGAAATGAACAGCTTACAAAGCAATCTAAAAATATAAGCAAGGGAAATGCTTAGGGCTCCAAACTATTTTAGGGCAATTTAGAAAACCACTTTATATGTAAATTTTGTTCCTAAACACTGAATATACTCATAAATTACCCATTTATTAAAGTGTTTGCTTGACATAGGGGTTTCCCTTCCTATCCATCAGCATCTTTCAGAGTATATTTAATGTCCTTTAAAGTAGTGAAATGAAATTTCTTAATATTCTAAAACCCCCAATTTTCCTTTACTGCATTGACGGTCTCCAAATTTCACTCTGCAAAAAAATAATTTTCCACAATTGCACACTAGACCATGAGAAAAGTGAAAGTCAGGTGAGTAAGTGGACCGTGTACAGGTCACCAAAGGTTCCACCATATGCCTTGCCCTGTGTGGTCAGGGGCACATCAACTACAGTAAGGCATGGGGCAGTGTTTAAAAAGAAAAAGTACAATGCAGATATAAGCTATTATTGTTGTTGAAAATAAAGATTCCCTTATGCTGTCAATTATTGTGGACTTGTGGTAAATAATAATAGAGTTTCTCATGTTGTCACTCTGCCATTGCATCACATTTCAGTGCTGAAAAGGATCATGGATGGAGGTGATTTGATCTGAGCTCCCACCAACCCATTGGAAGTGGATAGAATGGTGATTCACAAAAAGATATGTCAGTGTTCCCATCCCCACAACCTGGGACTATTTACTGTATGTGGTAGAAGAGTGACTAATTACCTTATGTTGCAAAAAAAAGTGATTTAATTAAGGATTTTGAGAGTAGGAATTTATCCTGGATTATTAGAGAGGGCCCTAAGTCCAATCACAAGTGTCGTTATGGAAGGTAGAGGAAGATTACAGACAAAAGAGGGGCAGGCACTGCGACCCCAAAAGCAGACATCAGAGTGATGGGGCCATATGTCAAGGAATGTAGCAGGTCTGGAAGCTGGAAGAAGCAAAGAATAAGGTATCCTCTCCTACAGCGCCAGAGGGAGCGTGGCCCTACTGACACCTTGATTTCAGACTTCTGGACCCCAGAAGTGTGAAAGAAAAAAATTTGTCATATTTTGAACTTGTTATGTAATTTGTCATATATATTTGTCATATTTTGAACTTGTGGTAACTTGTTATAGCAGCTACAGGAAACTAATACATTCTCTTATCATACAGGAAACTAAAGCCCAGTCAGACCACTGCTTCCAATAGTACAACTGCTGGTGACAGAGACAGAGTTGCACACACGATTCCCTCTTCCTTGGGTCTCCAGGTTAGAACCAGAAGCCACCCAGGTGTCCTATCTTTGTGGCCCCCATTCTGCCTGAACTTTCTGGTACATTCTACCTGATTGGTCTTTTCCTCCTTTCTTGGATTCTGTGGCATCAAACCCTTTAGAATTCCTTCATCTTTTCTATGACCTCTTTCTGTCTCTTTTTTTTTTTTTTTGGCTTCTCTCTCTCTGTTTCCATGGTGACCTTATATTGTTTGAACCAGAGACTACTCTCAGTCTCTTCTCCTGATCTTAGCATTGCCCACAGGGACCTCATTCCTCATTTGATCCCAAAGTCTCAAAGACTCCCTGTAACTGTCAGTTGTGTTAGTAAGGAAACTGAGCTTCCATTCTGCCCACACAATTCTGCTTCTCCTCCTCCCTTCCCTGTTTCAGTTACCTGCAGTCACTTTAAGGATTTTACAATGATTGCTCCTTTTGAATCTACAAGCTACCTCCCAAATTTCCTTTGACTCTCCCCACGAGCACCTGCTCCAATGTAAGATCTCATTGATTCTGATCCAGAAAACTCCAGTAACTTCTAACTGATTGTTCTTGCAATTCCTCCCTCTCATATTAACACGTTGTATTGGTTCATGTTGGGACTGTAACAAGTCACCACAAACGTATTGACTTAAACAACACATACTTATTATCTCATACTTCCATAATTCAGAAGTCTGAAAAGTAACTCAGTTCTGACAAGTCTCACTGGGCTAAAACCAAAGTGTGTCATTAGTACCATGCTTCTTTTTGAAGGTTCTGGGGGACAATCTCTTTCCTTAACTTCCCTGTTTCTACAGTCTTTGACTTACGGCCCTTTCCTCCATCCTCAAAGCTAGCAATATCAGACTAAGTCCTTCTCATGTTGCCATCTCTGGTTATCTCTCTTCTGCCTCCCTCTGTTATTTTTGAGGTCGCTTTGGATTACATTGGGTCCACTCTTATAACCCAGGATAATCTCATCCTCAAATTGGGTGATTAGCAACTTTAATTCCATCTGCAACCTTAATTCCTATTTTCCATGTAGGAAAATTCATTCTCAGGTTCTGGGGCTTAGGAGGTGAATGATCTTAAAGGGTCATTATTCTTCCTACTGCATCCTTCATCTCTATGCTCACTGCCTATGGTTTGAGTGTGTCTCCCAAGGGTGCTGGAAGCTTGGTCCTCAGTGTCGTGATGTTGAGGAGGTAGGACCATTATGAGGTGGAACCTAGTGGGATGTAATTAGGTCATTGGGGGAACATTACCCTCTGAAGAGATTTATGCTGGTTTCATGGAGTGTGTTAGTTCTCTTTTAAAGAAAAAAGAATTGTTATAAAAGTGAGACCACCCCACACACTTGACTACTTTTGCATGTGCCCAGTTCCCTTCCTGTTTCTTCACCAGACTTTGATGCAACCAATTGGGCCTTTACTAGAAATCAAACCAATAGATTTACCTGAATTGGGACTTTCAGCCTCTAAATGAGACTGGTGAGTTAAATAAAACTCTTTTCTTTATAGAGTACCCAGCCTCGGGTATTTTGTTATAGCAACAGAAAATGGACTAATTCCTACCTTAGTTTTTTCCACAATTTGCCATCATTTATGGAGGCCTTTTAACTGGCCTACCTATCTCCAGTATCTCCCTTATCCTCAATCTCTCAAAACCACCACCAGTTTTCTCTGAAACACACATTTAATTAGCTGTTGTCCTTCATCTCCTCTGCCACTGCTTATGAATACCTTGTGTCATCAGTCGGGGGTTTGAGGAGGTCTTCAGGATGGAGGAAACCTCTATTCAACTCTTTCCAAGTCCATGACCACATCACAGAAAAGAAGTTAAGGACAAGTCATGTCACAGCAAAAGAGGAAGGACTCTATTGCAAAGCAAATGAGCACACTCAAGGACAGTCTGGGTGCGCTCAAAAGCTGAGCAGCCTCACAGTCAGATGGGTCAGGGTTTATACTGGCTGGGGAATTAATATTCACAAGCACGGGTTGACTATGGATGAGGTTTCCAGAATGGAGAAGTCCTTTCATGGCACCTCACTCAGCTTCATTAGCATCTAATTATGCAGTTCAGAGGAGTGTGAGTACATATGGTAATCAGCCTTAATAAGCAAGAAGGTAAAATAGGGGTCAGGTTGCTTCTCGGTGCACCTGCACAAGAAAGCAGTCGGAGTAGCTCAAGGGTGCTGTCACTCTGTGGTGAGGTAGAATATTGCTTTGTTCAGACAGATGCTAGCAGAACGTCGGTGGCTGAACAGGTGGCCTGAAGACAGCAGGATCCACACCCACTTCCACACATCTATGGTCGAGCAGGAGGTCTGATTCCAGTGGGATCTCTGCAGCTAAGCAACTGCCGGCCAAGGAAGAATAGCTCACCTTACCTGCTTAGCAGCACTGTCTGTCAGCACCTGCTTCTCCCGTCCCCTGCCTCACCTGGACTGCAGTCACAGTCCCAGACTTCCTCTGCAGCCACGACTCCGGACACGCTCCTCGCCACACAGTTGTGCTTGCCGTTTCTCCAATGTGCTATTGACTCTGCACTTTTTCTAGCAGTGTTCTTCCTGGCACATCCATTCCTCTCCCATCTGATTCACAAGCGCTGTTGCCTCAAAACTATGCAGACTATTACTTTCTCTTTTTGAGTTTCCCCAACTTGCCCCAACCTGACACAATCAATTGCTTCCCTCTGTGCCGTTTATTCCATCGTATTGTGGCCATTTGTTGATCTCTGTGTCTCTACGCCTGATGATCATCCTCTCTACTGTTCATGCATGCATTCTCCCATTCCGCCATTCACACATTCACTCTACGTGTATGTTCAGCACATGCTGTTTACTACAATTAGGAGTAATAAAAATAGATAAAACGGGGCCCTTGCCTTCAAGAACATAGTTTCTTGAAGTAGATAGGCCTATAATCACAATTAATAGTTCCTGCTTTAAAATATGGAACTACAATAATGACCCAGAAAACAAAATTACCTCACTTTTTTATTACAAAAGGTAATAAAATAAAATCATGGAAAGAGGAAGGAAGGAAGGAAGGGAAGGAGGAAGGAAGAAAGGAAGGAAGGAAGAAAGGAAGGAAGGAAGGAAGGAAGGAAGGAAGGAAAGGAAGTAGGAAGGAAGGGAAGTAGGAAGGAAGGAAGATTTCTGGCAGCACAGAATACAGACAAAATGATTCTGGGAGGGCATTTAAGGAAGATTTCATAAAATTGTGACATTTAATCTGGTTCCTAGGACATAAATAGAAAATGGTACACATAATTGAAGTAAAAGGACATCTTGCATCCTTCTATTTCCAATATGTAGGAGTAGTTTGTTAAAGGTTAAATGAGAAGTTGGAGAATTGGGTAGCATGCAGGGGTAGCTATTAAGTGGGAAATAAACCCAGAATGGAATACCAGGTACAGAAGGAAGAATGCTGCTTTTTACAAGACAGGACTCAGTACTTCTCAAAAATGTGGTCTACAGACCACCTCCATTGTGTGTGTATGGGGATGGTGGTGCAGAATTCTAGCCTCTGCAGCTAACCTGGCAATCAGCATCTCTGTGAGTATCATAAAAGGAGTGTTTTCTGAGTTTCAGCACACTACATTTCAGAACCACTGAACCAAAGTTGCCAATGTAGCTAATGATGAGAAGAAAGTTTCATCAGAACTAATAAGAAGATACCTGAGCTGCACGTGTTGGTCAAATTCATTGAGCACATGTTCACTAAAAAAACCATGATGTCATGGGCACGATCCTAGGCACAGTTGTGAACAAAAAAGAAAAGGTTTCTAATCTCATGAAATGTACTTTCCAGTGGAGAAAAGCATAAAGCAAACAATTCCACAGATAACGGGATCACTTTGTTAGACAGCAAGCAACGGCGGGCATTCCGTGAAGAAGGACCATTGAGCCTGTCTTGCTCGTGCATGCTATATTCCTAGCCACTTGGCAGGCTGAGGCAGGAGGATCGCAAGTTCAAGGCTAGCATGGGCAATTTAGTGAGACCCTGTCTCAAAACTAAAAAGGGCTGGGAATGTGGTTCAGTGGTAAAGTGTTTGCCTAGCATGTGTGAACCTCTGGGTTGAATGTTCAGCATCACCGACAAACAAACAAAAACACATAGCATTGAGATAGGAGCAGACAAAGATCAGCTATAACAAAGGTCCCCAGCATGTGAATACCTGAGAACCAGAAGTCATACGAAGGAAAAGTAAGGGAGACATTCTGAGAGCAGGAATAGCTCATCCCACCCAAGGGATGGAGGAAACAAAGATTAGTGAGTGGAGAGCAAAGAGGAGTGGGGTGAGGTGGGAGAAGTAGATGGGTTCTGAAGCCATCAGGGCTTTGGATGACCAACTGTCCTGGTTTGCAGGGATAAGGGATTTCCCAGGACATGTGACCTTCAATACTAAAACCAGGAAAGTCTCAGGCAAACTGGAACCAGTTGGTCACCCTGGGCCACGACAGAGCAATTGAAAAAGAAGAGAAAGGGTATTGAGTAGGTCCAAACTGGTTATGATTTAGATTCCCCGGGGTTTCCTGTATTTCTGGGTGGAGAGCTGATTGGGTTGGGGGCACCAGAGAGGACATTCCCAGGAGGGCATTGCTGTCTTGCAGGTGGAGACCATGGCTGTCTAGAACTAAGTGATGGTGGAGATGGAGAGAGGCGAACAGATTCAAGACACTTCTTGAACATGGAAACAAGATGTTGTCAGTTACATGCAGGTGGGAATGACGGGACGGAGGAATCCTGGGTGGCTCTATGTGGCCTCTCGTCGGGTAGGTGGCACTCAGGAGCCACGGCGTTGATGAGGAGCACCTTGGCGTGGGTCTCAGGCAGGCAGTTCCATAGCAGGTCTGGGGCTCTGAAGCCATGTCCAGCAAAATGAATAAAAATGTAACGGCATGAGAGAGCCACTGGACTTAACTGGCTGCCACCACCTGCCCCTCTCCTGAGCACTGTCTGCTGCACGTCACCTCAGAACTTTGTCCTTCTGTGATGGATCTTGTGAACTGTACCTGTATTTTCACTCCATTACAGGGTGAGGCTGGAGCTCGGCGCCGTATCCTGATGGCAGGGCCGTCAGCACTGAGCCTCTCATCCGTGTTGATATATAAACCCGCCAAGGGAGAGCATCATTACCGACACCCAGAGTGGATTCTTCTCCACAAAGCCCTCCTTCAAGTTAAACCTTCCGGCCTTACGGAGTAGAGGAGCGGGATGCACAAGAACACATTCTTCTTTCTGTGTGACACGAGGCCACGCCTGCGCAACAGAATACTGAAACTACAGGTGCATGTGTGTCTCGTGGAATCTCAAATCAATCTTTTGCCTAATTTTCAACTGGAGCACACACTGTTTCAGTTTGCATAGAAACACAACGGAAGCATGTCCAAAATGGCTTACCTTCCCAGGCTAACCTCATAGCAGGGAGCAAAAGATACAAATAAATCCTACCACTTTCTAGAATAGCTGATAATTGAGAAACCAGCTCCAATGATATCTAAATACCTTCCAAATGATTCTTTTAAAATGATTTCTTTTTTTTTTCTTGAAGTTTGCTTTTTACTTTAGCTCTGGACAAAGCATTTATTCAAAGCACTTTCTTTTCTCCAGGCATCTTCTTCTTTTTTTTTTTTTTTTTTTTTTTGCAGTACTGGAAATGGAATCCAGGGACATTCTACCCCAGCCCTATTTTTTATTCTTTATTTTGAAACAGGGTCTCACTAAGTTGCGGAGGGCCTCACTAAGCAGCTGAGGCTGGCCGCGAACCCGGATCCTCTGGTCTCAGCCTCCCAAGTACTGGGATTACAAGCGTGCGCCACCACGCCCGGCTCCAGGCATCTTCTGATTGCTGCTTCCCCTGCTTCTTCGTACTGCCTCTCTTTTGCAGAAAGTTATGATTTTCATGGTATCCTGAATTGGAATTAAGTTAATCAGTGCCCCATAGAATCATGCTATACCACCTCCATTCTATTTACTACCCTGGGAAAGGGTTTAGGTCTAGACATAATGATAGGCAGAGGTGAACTGCTTTCTCTAAGGGAGTTTACTGAAGGCATGATTCTCCAGATTAATTTCTAAGTTGGAAGGTTACACCTGTGGTATTTCAACCAGCACAGGAAGTTTCTTATTAGTGAGATAACGTCTTTCGTTCTCAATGCAATGCTATCTTCACAGTTTTGAAATTCAACCCAAAACTCAAAACATAGCTTTTTTAGTTAAGTATAGAAAGAGCAATGCTTCCCCTTTGTGGCAGAGTTTGATATTTCACTCTGCAGAAACCAGACTTACAGACACAAAAGGGGGAGGGAGACAAGTGATATTTAATGATTTGTATTTTTGTCTTAAATAATATCGATCATAATTTTTGAACAAAAAAAGAAATAGCTAATTTATATTATCCTTTCGCTTTTCTTCTAAATTTTAAAAATCCGTGAGTAGCCTTCTCTAACTATAAAAATAGAGAACATTATTTAATTATTATTGTTACTATTATTATTATTATTTTCTTAGCTCATGTAATGCTAAAGGAGAAGGAAGGGACAAGTTCATATATCTCTCTAGATCTCCTATTTTATGAGACAACAATAACAATAATTTAAATTACAATATCTATATAAATAAAGTGAAGTTCTCATTCATCAGAAAATGGTGTACAGTTGCTCCTTGACTTACAGTGGGGTAACATCCTAATAAAATCATCATAAATTAAAAAATAATAAGTTGAAATTGCATTTAGTTCCTCTAATCTACTGAACACCCTAGTTTAGCAACATAGCATACTGGAGAGGGTCAGCTGCTCCCCTTCTAGATCTCCGGCCTGACTGGGAGCTGCAGCTCCTAGCCACTGCCCAGTGTCCCCAGAGAGGATCAAAGCACATGGTACTAGCCCGGAAAATATCCAAATTCAAAACTAGAAGTACGGTTTCTACTAACTGCATATTGCTCTTGCAACATCATGGAGTCAAAACATATATATAAGTAGAACCATCCCATGTTGGGGACCATCTGTATTTGACATTCAGAAAACCAAAGTCATACAATCCTGGGAGTGGGTACCGGATTACCCAACTCGGAAGTCTTTCTTCAGAGCCCCCTGAAACTGAGAACAGCTTGAAGGGTCTCTTGGGTGACTGTGATAGTTAAATAGAGAATGTCCCCTGAAGAGCTCATTTATTAGTATTCAGGGATGATATAGTTAAGTCATGAGAGATGTAATCTCTTGTGGGAGGGAAGAAACCTTGGGCAGTGGAGTGTGGCTGAGAAGGTGGGTCCCTGGGCGTGTGGTCTTAGGGACTGTGCTTTTGTCTTTGAATTCCCTTGCTTTCTTGCTCTCTGCTTCTGGCCTCTGTGATGTTAGGCGCAGAGCCCTTGCACTCTCCCTCTCTCCACTTCCTGCCTCCATGCCATAGCTCCACAGATCCGGTCTCACATAGAATAAACCCAAAAATCTCCAAGAAATGTCAGCAAATAAATCTTCCTTCCTCTACGTTGTGTGGTCAGGTCTTTTGGATTATAGCAGTTAAAATCCTGACCAAGACAGAAATTGATACCTGAGAAGTGGGGTTGCTGCTGTGTCTAAGCCTGACCATGTGTTTTGTGAGTCTTCGGAACTATGTTGTGAGAGGAAGTTGGAAGGGCCAGAATGTGTCTAGAAAGGTGGATGTAGAGACTGTCCTCAGGAGTTTGGGAGGGCAAAGAGGACACCATAGGAAAATGGAGTAGAGGCCACACATGTTACTTTCTGGCAAAGAAATTATTGGCATTTTGCCTGTGTCCTGAAACTTTGTGTGAGGCTGAACTTAAAGATGATGGACTGATTCAACTGGCAGAGGAAATCTCAAAACAGTAAAATATCCAAACTTCATTATGGATATTGAGGTCGACATTCAGTCAGTTGTACATTGAATTTCAGGAATGTAAAGCAAAGCAGAGAGACTCGCAGTTTGGCCAGAAAGGCATGTGTAAATCTGGGACTCAGAGAGATGATGTCCAGAAAGAAAGGAAGATGGCTGAAAGGAGGTTGAATGTTTTACATAGGAACAAAGAAAGGAATGTGGTCTTGGCAGTTCAAGCCCAAGTACAGAACCACGGAAATGAAGGCCCAGCAGCAGCAATTAAAGAGGGTGTGGCTTGCTTTCCTGCTGGTGGTCAATTTTGGTGTTCACATAATGCTGGCATGCTGGAAAAAGGGGCTCGTGGAACCTTCCCCCAGATTTCAAAGGAAGGCCTAGAAAGCCAGGCAACGTGTAGCAGGGTTGGTCAGAATCCCTGCAAAAAGGCCCAAATGGGGTACTTTCAAAACTGTGAGGGTGAAGCCAAGGTTGCAAGGAAAACTCTCTGAGATTTAGAAATGCCAGAAATGTGGAATGACCATGAGGAAAAGCTGCAAGCTGTGAGCCATGGAGTCAGGCTGGAAGAGCCAGCACACCTCCCATTGAAATCAACCAGGTCACAGGGGTAGGGCTGCCAAGGCCCCTTGGAGATCACATCTCACCACCATGAGCCCTGGAGGCCAGAAATGGAGCTGTAGAGTTAAATGCATGCCTTGCTGGATTTTGATACCGTTTTCTCCCATTCTTTCTTCCTATGGTCCTATTTCTCTTTTGGAATAAAAATGTTTACCCTGTGCCCTTGTACATTGGATACATGTAACTTGCTTTTTATTTTTATTTTCTTTTACAGAGGTTCACAGCCAGGAGTTCATCTTGAGTCTCAGAGGAGAGTTTGGACTTTGGGACTTTTGAGCGATGCCGGAACTGTTAAAACTTTGGGAAGTTGAAAATGGAATAAATGCATTTTTCATTCTGAACTGGTCATTATCACTTCAAGGGCCAGGGGTGGAATGTTATGATCAGATATAGAATGTCCCCTGAAAAGTTCATTTATTAATGTTCAGGGTTGACATAGTTAAGTCCTGAAAGTTGTAATCTCATCGGTGGATAAATCCATTGTAATGGATTTATCTGGGAGGAAACCTAGGGTGGTGGGGTGTGGCTGGAGAAGGTGAGTCCCTAGGGGTGTGGCCTTAGGGACTTCCTTTGTCTTTGAATCCCCTTTCTTGCTTCCAGCCTCCAGGATGTGAGAGTGGCAGATTCTCCCTCACAGGCATTAGAGGGGACAAACCTTGCCCACACCTTGGCTTTGAACTTCTGGCTCCCAGAACAGTGAGACTACACGTTCCTGTTGTTCAAGCCACCTAGAGTGTGGTACATAGTGACAGCAGCCCTGAAAACTAATGGAAGTGACACGTTACTTACTATGTCCAGAGGCCCCTGGGCTAAGACAAACCAACCAAAGCACTGAGGACCAATTAGCAACTGATGCTTGAGTCCATGGAACTGAACAACAGAGGGACAGTTTGGGAGGTTTCAGTCCATGGTCAGTTGGCCACATTGCTTTTGGGCCTGTGATGAGACAATGCATCATGGTAGAGAGCTCATGGTGGAGCCAAGCTGCTCACCTCATGGCAGACCACAAGTGAAGAGAGAGGAAGAGAAAGAGAAAGAAGTCCCACAATTCCTCTTGAGGGCATGGTGCCAGTAACCTAACTTCCTCCCATTAGGCTTCACTCCTTAAACCTCCCAATAGTGCCACCGAGAACCAAGTCTTTAACACATGGGCCTTTGGGGGACTTTTAAAGTTCCAAGCTATAGCTGGCCCTGACTGGGGATGGTTGGAGGTCTCACCTCATCCTCATAGGCAAGTCTTGCTTGCTGGGTACTAAGAGCAACTGTTTCCTCTACCCACCTTCTTCTTTCTTTCCCTAACAGACTCTGCCTGACCCCTTGGACAGGTACGAGGCAACATCCCAACCAGAAGAATCACAAATCTTCCTAAGACTTTTGTGTAAAGTTAGCATGGAAGACTATTCCATGAGTGTGAAATGCGCTGGAAGACTGTGGATCTGGATTGCTGATATGCTCCCCATTGAGGGGAGAACGAACACAGCACACAGCAGACAGAGAAGGGGACAATGTCATGAGGGCATTCTCAGACACTCCGTCCTCTCATTCCTTGTCTCACCTTTCACAAACACTTTAGCAAATTGATTCTACTTAGGTGAATGTAAGTTCATTTCTGTCTTGAGAAAGCAAGGAAGTCCTATCCAATAGATACAGCATGGGGCAAAGGCCTTTGGATCCAAAAAGCATAAGCAAGGTCTCAGAGGAGAGACAATGCACATTGTTCAGGCCTGTGTGACTGTTCTGAGATTGTTCTGTAGTTTGTCTCACTTATCCTCACCATCACCCAATATCTGCCAGCACCTTATAGCCGAGTAACTTACCCCACACCATGTAGCTAGTAGGAGGCAGACGGTACACACCCCGCGCTGGAGTCCGGCATTTAATGTCTGTCTCAATATCCCGCTCTCAACTCCCCAGGCTTCTAACTCCTGCCTCTGGCATGACTGCCTGTGGATTAAACACCAGCCACTGACTTCGCAGATCTACCCCTCATTTTCTGGGGCCCAGGGCTGAGGTCACGCATCACTAATGGACACCTCGCCCTGTCAGTGGTGGTATTGTTTTGTTCTCAGACAGATCTTACAATTTTAAATGTTTCCTTTTCTTGAGATATGTAATCCACTGAGATTTTCAGGATGTATTTGGCTCGAGGTCCAAAACAACCATTTGACACACTGAAACATGTTTTATTGCTTCTCCAAAGAATAAAAAGATATTTGTATACAATAAAGATCATTTCCCTCCTGCTGCATGCCACCCCCCAACAGCTGCGTTAGGCAGAATGACATCCACTTTTTAAATTTTCTCCATGACAATGCTCTCATTGAAAAATGACATCTGGTCCTCTGCCGACTGGAGATTCGATGTAACTAAAGATTGTCATACAGCTGGAGGACTGAATTCAGTGAAAAACAGAAAGAGAAACTGGGGCCAGTGTGCTGTTTACATTCCGACTGTGAAATCAGAGCTGACCCAGTAGAGATCCGGGAAGAGCTCCCGCCAGAGTGGTGGAAATCTAGTTTCACAATAGGAAATCTGGTTTGAGAAAGAAACTGCTCTGCTTCTCTGTCTAACAAGATGGAAACCTTTGTTTCCTGATGTTCTCATGTTAATCCCCACAGCAGGATTGGCTGGCAGACAGCGCTGGCTGGGAGGAAGGGATGAAAGTTCTAAGGAGGAAATGGAGACCATGTGAGGTCCTGGCCTCCACCAGCAAATGCACTGTGAGTCATGCTTTTTCTCCATTTGATCCAAACTCCAAACTGCTTCAACAAGACAAATTAAAATTTGGGGAAATTGCAAAAGGAAAAAAAAATCAAATATGATCTCCAAAATACCAGGTGCTACTTGACTCTGTTTTAGTAAAATTTGAATCTGTGCTAAAGCTCTTTGGAAACTCTGAAATAATATTCCTGATTAAGGCCACCCAACTCAGTTTTCTTTTTTTTTTTTTTTTGGTACTGGGGATTGAATCCAGGGGCATTTTACTTCCGAGCTACACCCCCAGCCCTATTTTATTTTTATTTTGAAACAGGGTCTCACTAGGTTGATGAGAGTCTCACTACTTGCTTAGTGCTGTCCTCAAACCTGTGATCTTCCTGTCTCAGCTTCCCAAGTACTGGGATTATAGGCATGCACCACCATGCCCGGCACACCCAACTGAGTTTGAAAAGAACAGGAAAATAGTCTTTGAGAGTATGAAAGAACAAAGTCATGTGAGAATGTTTCTGTACTGTCTAAATACTAAAATTTTAGAAGTAACTTTTAAAATAATGGTCTAGCATTAGATCAGAAAGAATTCTTTATTATCTATATTAACAGATAAAAAGCACTTTTAAAACTGCACTTGTAAATTTGTTTATTTAATATCCTTGATTTCCGTATCAGTGGTTTCTAAGATCATAAATATCCAAAATAGAGAACCATATTGAGGTGAGTTTCATATTCATAACCAAAAATTCCAGGAGGCAGTCCTTATCATCAGTTGCTTAGAAATAAAACATTCATCCAGCTTGAAAAAGAGAGACTTTTGTGGCCTCTCTGTTGGATAATCTCAATCTGTGTAGACAAAGTACTCAACTGGCTCTCCATGGTTTCCTATAAGCAGCCATGTAGTTTTGTGATGAAAGTTCCCTCAATATTTTCTACCTGACCATATATATTATATATGTCTCAATCTCACAATCTTCCAATCCTGTTGTTGACATGGTACAGAGGAGGGGCATTAGGGATAACCTTATTGCACTATTTGGGCACAGTATTTAATGCTGCAACTTCTCAGAAACTGATGGGGTGTAAGGAAGGAGCAGGAATCACTACACCCTGGCAGCTAGTACACACACACTCTCCACATTGGAGCACTGAAACCAGCACCCAGAGCTGAAGCAGCTAGACACCAGCCCCAGCACCCATGAGACAGCCTCTGCTAATGACCAGTGAAGAACTCTTAAAGCAAACATCACACAAAACCCGGTGTGTTTCACTCATTTCTATTTCAGTGGCAGTAATAGTAGCATTAAAAATAGTCTACAGCCAGGCGTGGTGGCGCATGCTTGTAATCCCAGTACTTGGGAGGCAGACACCGGAGGATCTGGGTTTGCGGCCAGCCTCAGCTACTTAGTGAGGCCCTCCGCAACTTCGTGAGACCCGGTTTCAAAATAAAGTATAAAATATAGGGCCGGGGGTGTAGCTCGGAGGTAGAACGCCCCTGGGTTCAATCCCCGGTACTGCAAAAAAAAAGAAAAAAAATAGTCTACAACCCTTGAATCTTTCAGGAGACAGATTATGTAATGAGAAGCTTCATAATGCGCTTAATATACTTGGTACTGAAAAATAATGCGGAATATGGATATGTAAACATGGGATTTTCACACATATTTTGCATAATGAGGGGTGCTTGCACTACAGACTTTAACTCAAATCAAAGTGAGGATACAAATGTGCATCAACTGATAAAATGTGGTATAGCCATAAAGGGGAATATTGTTAGGCTGTAGAAATATTCATGTGACCATATGGGTGAATCTTTTTTTTTTTTTTTTTTTTTTGTGGTACCGGGGATTGAACCCAGGGGCATTCTACCTCCGCGCTACACACCCGGCCCTATTTTTTGTACTTTATTTTGAAACCGGGTCTCACGAAGTTGTGGAGGGCCTCACTAAGGAGAGAGAGAGAGAGAGAGAGAGAGAGAGAGAGAGAGAGAGCTGAGGCTGGCTGCAAACCTGGATCCTCCGGTCTCTGCCTCCCAAAGTACTCGGATTACAAGCGTGCGCCACCACGCCCGGCCCATATGGGTGAATCTTGAAAACATTATGTGGAGTAGAAAAAGCGATTAAAAGGCCACATAAAGTAAATAAATAAATAAATAAATAAATAAATAAATAAGTAAATAAATAATTTTAGAAGGCCACCTATAGTCTAATATCATTGATATGAAATGTTCAGAATAAGCACACCTATAAAAAAAAGGAAACAAATTAGTAATTGCCTAGAGCTAGGAGGGTCAGTGGTTTGGGTAAACTGGGAGCGACCGCTAGTGGGTACAAGTTTCTGCGGGGAGTGATGGGGATGTTTAAAGGTAATTGTGGGGATGGTTGCACGACTCTGTGCAAACTTTTGAAATAAGAAAAGAAGCGCTTGCTACAAACAAAGCCCTGCCTCCCATTTCCACAGTCCAAGGACAGAGGTAGCTGAGAGGACAGAAGAACTTGCAGAGCACAGGAGTCAGCCAGGTGGAGCCACACTTCAGGGGAGGACAAAACCCAAGCACTGCTGCACGGACCAAGGAGGAGGTGTGGCTCTGGGAGACGGTTGAACAACTACGGACACTGCTCTGTAAACACAAGTCCCTAGGATTGGAAGAACAACAAACTAAGTTTTGTTGGGAACAATGTGATCTCCTTTGTCTGCCAACTAATTGAAAGAAGCCTGGATTCCCTCATTTATCACTTTTCTTTCAGGTAAGAATTAGAGCATATCCCCTCTTCCATTTTCCCGCAATTGAACATAAGATGCGTTAGTAGTAGTTAATTTTATATTGCAGAATTTATGTTACAGAATCCCAAAGACAGGATTGGGGGTTCTCAATCAGCTGGAGAAAGAACGAGCATGACCCTATGGTCCAAAATGAACTTACTTTGTCATTATCCCTGTTCTGAAATTGTGGACTACAGAGATGTAGATGGTGCCCACATGACAGGGGTGAATTGTGGTGGCCTCGCAATGTACTAATATGACTGAACTGGATTTTCCAGAATTCTCTTCCCTATATATTTCCAGTTTTGTTTTGTTTTGTTTTTGGTACTGAGGACTGAACCCAGGGGCATTCTACCTCTAAGCTACACCCCCAGCCCTTTTTTTTTGTGGTACCGGGGATTGAACCCAGGGGCGTTCTACCTCCGAGCTACACCCCAGCCCTATTTTTTATACTTTATTTTGAAACCGGGTCTCAGGAAGTTGCAGAGGGCCTCACTAGGTAGAGAGAGATAGAGACAGGGAGAGAGAGAGAGAGAGAGAGAGAGAGCTGAGGCTGGCCGCGAACCCGGATCCTCCAGTCTCCACCTCCCAAAGTACTGGGATTACAAGCATGCGCCACCACGCCCGGCACCCCCAGCCCTTTTTTAAAAATGTTTTATATTAAAGCAGGATCTCCCAATTAGGTTGCTGAAGGTCTCACTAGGCTGCTGAGTCTGTCCTTGAGGCTGCGATCCTCCTGCCTCAGCCTCCCAAGTACTTGGATTACAGGTGTGCCACACCATGCCCAGCTAGGCACAAGCCCATTTTGCTTTTCTTCTCAGTCGCTGAGGGACGGTGCTTTGGGAGCTCACATGTGTGTCTTCTTGGCACTTCATTGTCTTGGATCAGCACCCAGGTCTGCAACTGCTCTCCTCTCCTGGGCCTGTCCTGTAGCTTCTTTGACTCTTGGGCCAGGTGCCGTGTTTAGCTTTGTGACAAAGGGCACTGACTCTAACAGGACATCCACTGCAGCAGAGCTGGAGGCAGCGAGAACTGGCTCAGGTAGCCTGGCTGTGGGAGCTCCAGCAACTTCCTAGCACTTCTAGTTCTTGCTCATGGTTCCAGTTGTCCCTGCCCTGCCTATCTTACATCTGGCTTTTTTGCCTGCAGACCACAAGCCTTAGCATCAGAGACAAAGACCACAGCCTGTAAGACTGATTTACCACCCCCCCAAAAAGCCCCACATCCCATAGAATCTTAGTGGTTCTGCTTCTCTGAAACTCAATGGACACCGTGAGGTGCCACATGTCTCTCATATGCCAATGCAGTGCGACTCTGCCAGATTTTGTGTTAGAGCATTACTCCCCGCACACTCATCTCCCCTACTACCAGGAAAGACAGGCAGAATCTGGAGATACAGGTCGGAAGGCTATGTGAACCATTCTGGTTTATCTACATGCAGCTATGAAATGCTTCCTTAAAAATGTAACGACCTAAGGCAGATACCTGATGGAACGAGAGGGAGAGACAGAACACAGTGAGAGGTGTTCTGAGCAAATGGGGACATAGGTAATTCTACCTGTAAGTCAGTTTCTATCATACTCTTTTTTTTTTTTTTTTTTGG
>PVJS01012427.1:0-43906 GCA_004027185.1 Glis glis
CACCATGGCTTTTTTTTCTGTTTTTTTCCTGTTTTTGTTTTTATTGACTTTCATCAGTGGATTATCTTTTAATTATTGTATTTTATTACCACTGTTATCAACTTAAGAGTGAAATGTTGCCATATTCTAAAAATTATCTAGCCTCATTCATTGTACAGACTAAGTTTCCTCCTCAGACAAATCCCTTCTAGAGCACATTGACTTCCTGCTGTAACCTGGGCGGGTTGTTCTTTTGACCCACTTAATAGTCCCCGCCTGTGTCTTCTACTCCTGAGGCAACTTCTCTCTTTTGGAATCGGGAACACATACTCAAATATTTGCCTCACAAGTAGTTGCTTGGGCTACCAATGTTCTGAGTCTCTACCTATCTAAACATACTTTTCTTTTATCTTCATGCTTGACTGGTATTTTGCATGGCTGTGGATATCAGGCGCAGAATCTTACAGAACTCTGAATGTATCTTCTAACATTTAGAGTTCTGATGAGAAGTCTGATGCCAATCTAATTGTGCATGTAATTTTTTTTTTGAAACAGAGACCCATGTTTTGATCAGCATGTCTAGAAGCTGTTCTAAAGCAAGAGCTATTGCCCTGGCTAGAGATAATGGTGTCTGAGTCTGGTCCCTATGATGGGGAGTTGTGAGAGATAAACTGGAGGCAGGATCCATGTGACTCAGTGGGTCTGCTCTCCTAATGTGGCTTCCATTCTTGATCTACCTACAGACCCTAGCTGGAGCTTTTTGTTCTAGCTATGTGGATGGTCTGTGAGAATTATCACATGCCCACCATTTCCTGAAGCGTGGCACAGCTGCACTGAAAGCTGAGTTGACCCGAGACTTTGTCTTTTAGGGATGGTTTACATTTGGAATTCTGTTGTGTCTGTTTTCATCACTGAAGAACCAGAGGACAGCCACAGGTTGAGGTGAAGTGGGTCTTATTGCAGGGGGTAGGAATGTCAGTTTTGTCTATGAGTAACATGACAAATGTTTTGCTATGAATTATAAATTGTGATTTGGGGAACCCATAGGTAGGCCAAACTGAGAAGATTATGAAAAAATGGGCTGGCCATATTTTGGAGCTAATCTATGCTTATCCAAACTAATGTTAATAGTCTTTAATCTACCAGATCTAGACCCTTTTGTGTTCAAATGCAACTTTTCCCCAGGATCTAGAGATAGCGCTTTTGAAGGTGGAAATAGATAAGACTTAAATGAGGCAAACAGACACAAGAGTGGTTTTAGGTATTTAGAAGAAGAGGTAGAGTAACAGTTTCTTAGCTGTTTTGATTTTTATATGGAGGTTTATGACATGAATACAAGTTAGATATTCTTTATCTGAAATGCCTGAGACCAGAAGTGGTTTGAATTTAATTTTTGGAGGGGGATTTTAGAATATTTGCATATAAATAATAAAAATATATTGGGGAATGGGACTAAAATCTAAATATGAAATTTATTTATGTTTCATATGTATCTTATACACATAGCCTGAAGGTAATTTTATACAATATTTTAAATAATTTTGTTGAAACAAAGTTGAATGGTGCGGAATTTCCCTCTTGTGGGGTTATGTCTGTGCTTGGTAAGTTTCACATTTTGAAACATTTTGGATTTTGGATTTTCAGATTAGGGAGGCTCAACCTATAAATCAGTGCACTGAGAGGGGGCTAAAAGCTCTTTTTTTTTTTTTGTAATGGGAACAATAATAGCCATATCCAGGAGGACATTTTTTTAGCATGTCTCCTACTGACATCATGATTCTGCCATATTCTGAAATATTTATTGAAAGAGATTGGAATCATCGATAATTGTTACTTGATGGAAGTTTGTGGAAATATGCTTTTGCAGCTCCGAGAACCATGTGGTTCTATTCAGATAGTTATCACAAATAATTAGGGTCAAAAGCACTATCAATGCTTACTTTGCCACAGTGCATTAAAATAATATTCTCTGTCTGAAAGCTGCTGAGTCTGATCCATCACTTTGAATCATTCTGGTGCATTGGGGGGTTATGCTTCTATGAGGGTGGCTCTACTGTGTGAATGATCTTTGTACATAGAATTAGGTGATGGCCTTAGACAGAATAAATTTAGCAACCATAGTCTAGAATTATAGATCTATATATAGAAGGCTGTAGGAACCAGGAAATGAAGATACATTAGTCATGTGCGAGAGGGATTTTTACTTGAAAGTTACCTTTCTGTTTTTTTTTTTCATTGCAAAGAAGGGTCTATGATGAGGAAGGGGGATAAGCAAGGGTAGAGGGTACGGGAGGAAGATGTTGCAAGGATTTCTGCTTCCTTGGCAAAGCACAAAGCACTCTTGGTTGCTTTTTATCAATCAAGTGGCTTAAGCTGGATAGTTCATCATCTTCATATTTTTATTCATTTTACATGCAAATTATTCTCTATCTAATTTGTATTTTTTCTCTCCCTTATTTCATGTCTCCTCTTCATCTCTTTTCTTTTTTTTTCCCCTCTTAGTTCTTTTGTAGTTATTTTCTCATAGATTCATTCATTCAACAAGGACCTTTGGAGGATATTCTATGCAGAAGGCTCTATGTGATATGGTGGATACAAAAATGGGCGACAAATGTTTATAATCCTCAAGGACTTTGCAGGCTAGTTTTTAAGGTTTAGCAGAAAATAGAAGTTGCCTTTGTCATTTGGATGCTTTGGGAGCAGAACCCATCTTTCCAATGTGTGGACCTCTCCCCTCCCCCAATATACACAGATGAAAGTTAAGTAGTTCACGTCAGGGGCCTGTTGTTTGTAGCACTGACTTTGGTCCTTCTACCTTTGGCTTCTACCTTGCCTCCCTCTCCTATCTATAGAGTACATCAGATACCTCCATTGCATCTCCCGGCTTCCTCAATTGGAAAACTAGTTGAAAGCTATTGTTAAAGAAGCTATCTATATTTTTGTCAGTGTCCTCCCATGTTCAATGGATTTATGATCATCATTATTTAAGGAGGGCAGCTAAGCTCAGTGCACAGACCCCAGGATAAGAACAAATGGCTAGAGAATTTCAGTTCTGATATTTGCAACATTTCTTCGTCAGATTTTTTTTAGAAAGTGCAAGATGAGTAATTCCCCTCAATGCTTTCTGGATCTCTCCTGTTGAAAAGAGGCATCCATTTCTGACACTTAAAAGGAAGTGTCTCTTCATGGCAGGAGACTTTTGGTTCCCTATTCTTGGATCGTGGATTCCTTCCAGGAACTTTTGGTCACAAAGCTTCCGCTCAGTCACTGAGCGAATCCCCCAGGCCCTAGCTTAGTGGGCTCCAAGCTGGCCTCTCCGGAGTTCAGCAAAGTGACTGATGATGGCCCCATTTATCATGGTAACTCTCTCCAGAGCACAGGCAGAAAGGTACCTCATGTTCAGTTCAGAACTGCGGCGTCTTCACGCAGATCTGCTCTGACGTGACTCCGACAGCAAAATAATTTTCAAAATGTTTTACGACCCCAGGCACCTCTAAAATAACTTCACTTGTCACTTCCATAGCCTCAAATCAGAATTAGACTAATATCGAGGGGAATGGCAACAGCACATTAGCCTGTCAAGCGGGAAGATCTGAACTTATGGGGAATGCGGTACAGAGACCAACCGGAGAGGAAAGCATGGTTAGCTGGGCGACAGACACTGCTAGGTTAATATGGACTTTGAGTTGGGAGAGAATTGAGCAAGGATGAGAAGTGTATACTCCTGGTTTGGATAGCAGTTTGCAGTTTATGTTTCCACATCCCTTTTCTCTTTTTCTCATCATGGCAAGCCTCTATGTAGGACATTTCTCCTTCCACTTGAAGCAAACGGCCTCAGACAGATTGGAAACCTGTCCCAGATCCAGCTGGTACCAGTTTTGCTCTAGGAAGGTGGAGGTGGATTTCATTCACTTTTGCTTCATGAGCACCTGATACATTGCCTGGTATATAGCTGGCAATTAAATAGTTGCTAAATGACTTAACTAGTGGCTGATCTGGAACTTAAATCTAGGCCACTTTGATCTCGAGGTGAAGTGTTGATTGCCTTCCTGAGGGGGGAAACAAAATTTAGAATTCCATTTAACACTTTGCTCTGGAGCAGTAGGGAGCCAGGCTGTTACCTGGGCTGGGTTGCTAAGATGCAGAGCTGGAACACGGACTGAGGCAGATCTGCAGATGAAATTCACAGGGGAAAGAGGCTCCTGTCTCAGAGATGGCCGGAGAGAAAACTCCAGGTACTTAGCTTAAGAAGCTCAGTGAGGGTCATCAGCCAATGCATGACATTGGTATCTGGGCTACTTCTTCCCGTTTTGTGTATGAAGGACCCAAGGCATAGAGGAAGCATTTTGGCTGAAGTCACCTTGAATTGAGATCCATTTACTCTAGGGCCCAGGTTCTCATTCACTATAGCATTCTGTCTCTGTGAGAAATTTTCACCTTAGTTAAATGGAGATCGGCTAATTGAAATCCAATTCATCGCTTGCATCTTGTTCAATATCTAGTAGAGGAGACAGATGGGTAATGGGCACCACGTGATCGATGCCATGCAGGTGAGCGAGGGGCCTGCAGTAGGGATGCTTGGTGGAATGGCGATCGGAAGGAAGGCAGGTGGGGACCCCAGCTGGAAGTGAGCGATGGTGGCACAGGGAGAGGAGGCTGGAGCCCTGGGCATGATTGGGGTGCGCTGTCTCAGGAGACTGGAAAGTGGACAAAAGCCAGAGCGGTTGGGTCTTGTGTGTCCCCTCCTGGAGTTTTGGTCAGACTATAAAGCGTAAGAAAAGCCACTGGAGAATTCTCTGCAGAGAGTTCTTTGCATAAATGTACATTTTTAGAAAGACCACTCTTCACAATTCCTTAGAAGTGCTTATGAATTATTGAAGGGGTTTTGAAACGCCCCCATTTCACAGGACCACTGTATTTCAAAGACATATTCCTGACACCGAACGTGTAATGCCCAGAGAGACATCTAAATGCATACTAAGTAGTTGTAAATGAAAGGGGACAACACACGTAATTAACGCGGATGAGGCTGCACGCATCAGGGGATTCTCTTCATCTCTGAGGGCAGGGTCTGCAATTCGTTTTTAACCTTTCTGGCTTTAAAAATCCTGTAAGGTATTAAATGCTTCAAAAGGCCATTCTGTATCCTTGTCTACAATCGGGAAGAAGACCGCTTCCTGATCCATGTAAATATCCCTTATTGATTTAAAAATTCAGTCTGACAAAGTATAAAGTAGATATTTAAAATGTGCATAGTGCATGAAATTACCTCGCATTACTAGTAAATGCATGCCTTGTAGCAATTATGTCACTTATGCTCACACTAATTAAGTGTTGATGTGTGAGCAGTAAGTTGCAATGATGTCGTTAACTAATGTACATAAATATTCCCTTTAAACTGTAATTGCACTTTGCCACAACGTAAAAGAAGGCAAGCTCAATTTAGGAATTATGTAGGACTGCTCTTTGAGAAAACATTAACGAACTCTCTGCAAAGGGAGAGTTGCATTCCAGAGTGCTGTGTTTCTATTATAAGAGGAGGGCCGGGAGGAGGAGGAGATAGGGTCTTAGAAGTCCAATTTACAAATCTGCCGAGAACATTTACATATTCTCTTTTTCAAGACACTGGTGATGTTCAGGGGTATCAACTACTATGTATTCCTGAGCCAAAGGAGCCCACAAGGCTTAATGCACACACCATCCCCAGCAAAAGGACACTACACTACATTTCTGTCACAAGAATTAGCTAATCTCTGGGAAATTTGTGGTGGTGTACTCCTCTGCCAAAGTCAAGATTTATGATGCCCAACATTGACATGATTTTATTTTTAACTCTAAAACTCCAAACCCTATTCGTTCCCCAGAAACAAAGGCCAAGGGGTGTGTGTGTGTGTGTGTGTGTGAGAGAGAGAGAGAGAGAGAGAGAGAGAGATCCTGAATTGCATCTGTAACCAGAGCAAATATAACATGGTAAGGCTTCTGTGGTTTGGAGTCAGAGAGCTCCAGTTCCCTAACTGGGTCTCTGAGCCCTCTAGGACACACATTCCTCTCATTGTGTGGCTGGTAATGGCCCCCCCTCTGAAAATAGGTAATTTTCTAAAAATATTCCTCCTTCTGCCAAGAACAAAAGAAAGACTAGTGCCCCTGACAGAGCTGAAAACGAAGTTTGTTGACTTGTGGCAAGAAGAAAAGGAGTCCGGGGAGAGGGCCTGGTTATAATTATTAGCAACAGCGTCGGGGGTAACAGCAGTCAGCAGAAAAACCTCAATGGCTGGAACTAGAGGATCCGTTGCAGAGAGGGTTGGAGCAATTTTAACTTTACTTTGGCCTCTAAGAATTTAGTTTGTCAGTTGAGGTTTTAACATGAGGTGAAATGAGAGGCCGCCGTCATGCTGTGGGCACTCCAAGTGTCTTAATTCCAAGAATTTTTAATGAAATATAATCTATGCTTACTATAATACTATCAGTGCCCAAAAAGATTACTTTTAAGTAAAATATCTCTATCGGGATATATTTCTGGTGCTTTCATGTCCTTGAATGGGTGTTATTTACACTTGGATCCTGCAGGATAGACTTGCTGAGGTAAGAACCCAAGACTGGCTTAAAACAAGAGGGTTTATTGCTTGTTTACACTTCTTATTCTCACAGAGGGTTAGAAGGTGCTGGTCATCATGATCATTCGGGGATCCAGTCTGATCCAACAGCCAATCACCATATAAGAGTTTTAAAAGAAAGTTCTGGCAGGTTTTCTAGGGACAAGTAGATTCTCTAGAAATGATATTTCTTATTTCTGCTCATTCCACCCAACCACAAGGGCTCAAGTACGGTTGATTCTCCACATTTCTGGATTCAGCATCTGCAGAGTCAATCAACTACGGGTTGAAATATTTTTTAAAACTATATTGAACATGTTCACATTTTTTTTGTCATTATTTCCCAAACAGTACAATGTGACAACTATTTACAAGGGATTTACATTGTATTAGGTGTTATAAGTAATCTAATGATGATTTAAAGTATACAGGAGAACATGTGTAGGTTATATGCAAGTACTTTATATACTATACCATTTTATATGAAAGTCTTAAGCATCTGTGGATTTAGATATTTGTGGGAGACACTAGAACCCATCCCCTAGGGATAGCAGATGACCGTAAGTAGAATTCCACTATTTGCTGGGGAGGGAGAGAATCAGGCATTTCTTGGCAAATAGCTACTACAGTATTTATTTTTCTGACATTGAATTTTGTCTGTCTGCAAATTGTTTATTGAATGGCTCGTGTGTGCAGGACACTCTTAATACTTTCCCATCCTATCTTAGCCAATAACAAAGAAGATGAATAGGAAAATTCCCAGGACCAAAACCCTTTATTTCCAGCCAGCTAAAACAGACTCCAGTCTCAGTTCCCCATCTGCCACACCCATTTTTGGTGAAATATCAGAGCCATCCAGGTGTGGTGGCGCGCACTTTTAATCCCAGTACTTGGGAGGCTGAGACCGGAGGATCCGAGTTCGTAGCCAGCCTCAGCTACTTAGTGAGGCCCTCCACAACCTAGGGAGACCCTGTTTCAAAAAGAAGGGGCATGTTTTCATTAATATGCGCAACCTAGGGAGTAGTGGGGACACAAAAGGGACTCCAGTTCATAATGGAGAACCCTCAGTGGGGCAAGGGAAGTGGTACAAGGGAAGGGGAAGGGCAAGAAAGAAGTGAATCTATGGAATTACTGTCATAAACAATGTGTACATATGAGATTATACCAACATCATTCTCAGTGCTACATGTGGGGGGGAGGCAGGGGGGAGGGACACCAAGAGCTGTGTGCATGTATGTTAACACCAAACTGATACTCATTGTGATGTGAGACTACAATGCACCAATAAAAACATGTAAAAAAATAAAGAATGAAAAAATAGTGCTGGGGATGTAGCTTGGAGATAGAATGCCCCTGGGTTCAATCCCCAGTACCAAAATAAAATAAAATAAATATCAGAGCCAAAGCACGGAGGGGGAATTTCAGAGTAACTCTTGTACAATTTGAAGTTATGCGTTGAATTAAAAAAAATTAAAGATGGTATTATTTTGAATATATTGTATGAATGAAATCACAAAGAGGAGTATATTTAAAAATACTAGCAATAAAATCTAAAAAAAACAACCCTCAACCCCACTTTTACCCCCTGCCCTGGAAACATACTTTTTTTTTTGTAGTGGAGATTGAATCAAGAGACATTCTACCTTTCAGCTACACCCCTAGCCCTATTTTTATTTTTTATTTTGAAACAGGGTCTTGCTAAGTTCCTGAGAGTCCCGCTAAGTTACTGAGGCTAACTTCAAACCTGCAATCCCCCTGTCTTGGCCTGCCAAGTACTGGGGTTCCAGGCGCATGCCACCACACCTGGCTGAAATCTACCTTCATTAAGTGAATAAACAGAAAGATGCAGTGACAAATTTGCGTTCTTTTTGTGTCATATTTTGTTACAGCCCCCAGGGGGTAGTATCTCCTACTTTGGGAACCTCTGAACAGATCAAAACTTTAAAATTCTCTTTAGAAAATATGAATTTGCTCCCAGAAATCTATATTGAGGTTCTCTACGAAGTTCTATACTACTGAATGTTAATGCTCACGGAGCTCAGACAGTTTGGGACTGTCTCTTCCTCTTGCTGTGGGGAACAGGGAAAGTAGAGAGTCAAATTTTGGATTATTTGTTTCTTAGATACTATTATCACCTCCAAAACTCCTGTTGAAATTTAATTGCGATTCTAACAGTGTCAAGAGGTGGGACCTTTGAGAGGTGTTCCTGCCCTGGGCTTTGCCCTCATGAACACATTAATGCCGCCATTGTAGGAACGGGCTCTCTCCTTCTTGTTTTCTCCTAGATCTCTCTTTGCCCTTCTGCCTCTGATGTTTTTCCACTATGTAATGACACGAGAAAGTGCTCCCCAGACTCTGGAATCTTGACGTTGGACTTCTTAGTCTCCAGAAACATGAGCCAATACATTTCTGTTCATTAAAAATTGCCCAGTTAGTGCTTTCTGTTAAAGAAGCATACAACGGACTAAGACAGAGACATGTTGTTTTTGCTTATCTACAGCTCTCTTTAAGTAATTCTTACAATTTTAAGGAATCAATTCTGAGTCTGATTGAAAAGAAAGGAAGCAGATAACATAAAACAGAAACCAAAATACTAACAGAGTTTAAGGAGGGCAGGGTGGAAAATGTGGAAGGACTTCAAAACATTGGATGGGAGATGGATGGTTCATTCCACCTTCCTGAAAGACACCACATTCCTAATAGCACCTGTATGTGTTCAGGCCTCTGGAGCATGTAAGAGGGTCATTTGTTTAAGAGCAATCATAGTTCATAAGACTTGAACTCAAATTGAAAGACAAAAGCTGAATTTCTTTCTTGCTGGCCAAGACAACTACAACTGAAATACAATCTCTTGAAAGTGAAAGTCAGGGTTTATGTAGAGTTTGGGATAAATATTGGGTTAAGTTAAAGTCGGAAGCATTCTGATTGGCTGGGAGTGAGTCAGAGCTTGTCATTGATTGACTAGACTTAGGTGGCAAATCTGCTGAAGGTTTTGTGGCCTAAGGCTCATATACATCAGGCATGAGTGGAAAGTTTGTTCTTTTGTTCTCTTGAAAGAGTTTATCTTACATTCTGCAAAGTCCCCTGCTTACCTTTCCCCCTGTCTATAATATTCACTGAAGATTTCCAGTGTATAAGAAGTCTAAAGCTAACTCCACATTTTAACTTATAGATGAGACTTGCCATATAAAAAATTTGGATCCCCTCTATAACAGAGACTTTGTTTTTAAGTGCTTGATATCTGGGTCTGGCAGGAGAGGCAGAATTGACAAAGTGTGACAACAAATGACAATGTGGTAGAAGTCTGTGGTGTACCATAATGGGGGCATGATGGAGAGAGATGCTCATTTGTACTGCTATGGGCTTTATAACCTCTTCCTTATCCAAGTCCTAAAAGATGGGCCAAGGTCTGTTAGCCCATGAACCAGGTAAGGGGATTCCAGGCAGAGAAAAGGCAGAGGACTGTTGAAGTCACTCCTCCCAGGGTACCAGGAGCACTGCAGTGCACTCTGTGGAGTGATGAGTTTTTCTCCTCCTGCCCCTCACTTTCTCCCTGCTCTCCCAGAGCTTGCTATGCACTCAGGTCAGGTTGACAGATGGGCCTTTGGGAGTACAATTCAAGTTGGCAAAACACTAAACATTACTTTTTTTTTTTACTTTTTATGTTCATTTATTGGTGCATTGTAAATTATTTCTAACACAATAAATGTGCTAGAGATATGGAGAAGGAAAAATCAAAGTGTCTGGAAGATAATTAACTTTGAGGTCAATGCACAGGAAAACTTCCTACCTCCTCTGTCTTTAGGGACATGAGCACCTACCCACATCTAGGTCCCAACCAGCTCAGAAGAAGGAATTAAATGCTGACAGCTTCTCCCAAGATGCAGAGATAAAATGGGTGAAGTAGGAGAGTGGAGAGAAAACTGGGATCAAGGGGCTGTGTGGGAGCGGGGAAAGAGAGGATGCAAGAAGGAGGATGGATTAGATGGTAGGTCTAGGCTTAATAAAGGGAATTTATTGGCTCATGTAATAACCCAACCGCCCAAATGTCTAATATCTTCTCAGGAATGCAGCTTCATTTTTCTGTGTTTCTCTGAGTATTCTCTCTCAACCCTCACCACGTATGTATTGGATTTATCCTTAGCCTGACTTCATGGTAGTGGCAGAGTAGCTGCTAAGAGCTCCAGGCTACTTTCTTCACAGCCAAGGGAAGAGACAGAATGTCTTCCCACATTTATTGAAGTCTAGACCTTTATTATGATTGGAGCATCTTAGATTATGTGCACGCATCTGAAACAATCCTTGGGGCCAGAGAAATGTGATAGGCTATTTGGATTGGGGTGGGGGGGTAATTTATCCTTCTCTGAACCATTTACCATGGCCAGAGGGATGCTGTGACCTTGCTTGGCTTAGATGAATCCAAGCGGCCTACAGTCAGCCCAGCATAACTGCCCACTTGTTTTTCAATAGCAGAAAGGAGAAATGGAAGGATTGGAGACATATTCTCCACCAGGCAGCCACAGCATCTATTTCCTGTGACCCTGTGTGAGTACTGGCAAATTCTTTACTGAAGACCTTGGGCTTGTTGAAGGGCCCAACTCTCTCCTTCCTTGAGGCCTACAACCTAAAAGATTGAATTCTGTGCTATTACTTGCCTTTGTTTCTATACTCCTTTGTTTACTTTGGTGCCGATAGTGTGGACTGTATCATCCCCTGCCTGTACGGTGGGGCTGGATCCAATCATAGATGATAAGAGGGACCATATTAAGGAATTTAACATTTATTTTTACAATTTGAGAACTCTCTTAGAAGAAGGTTGTAATGGGAAGTTTTATAATGAGGCTTATAGTTTGGAAAGACTACTTGAATGCAGAAAGAATCGGGTAGACAAATCAGAGAGGTTTGGATTATTTAATGCAAGAGTCTGAAATTAAGCGTTTTCAATAGAGACGGAGGTGAGGGTCTTATGTGAGAAAATTTTAGGAAGTATCCAAGGACTTCCTAATGGCAATGGCAAGATGGTTTGGCAAGAGAGTATGGAAAGACTGAGAGGAAAGGCATGGAAGGTAATGAACCCATTTTTGAGAAAAAAGTGGTGATTACAAAATACGTGCTTTTTGACCCAACACTAGAAAAGGAGTGATGGTTACTTTTTTCCACATTTTTTGTTACAGTGAAAGTAAATAGTGAGGGGTTATAGAGGAGAGACAGAGTTCGGAATGGTCTTAAGCTTTACTGCTGTTCATTTTCTGAACTCCTAGCCACCATTGAATAATAGAATAACAGCACCTTTTGTTTATTCTTTCCTTCTTAGATGAGGGAGCTGCTGAATAATGCTCTTTTCTCCTATGTTGTTAGCAAAGGTTCTAGTTGTTGGTAGAATTTGATATTTGAAAAATAGAGGAACACTTGAAAACTCCTATTTTTGAAAAAAATAGAATATTTCTAATTAGACCATTCTGAGTCTTGAGGCTAAACTCTCTCTAGATTTGAAAATTTAAAGGTTAATAATTACTGAGAGATGATCTTTTAAAAAATCCTTAATGGTTTTGAATGTAGCATGGATTTGAAACATAAGAACTTATATAGAATCTAGCCAACTTGGATTTAGAAGTTTGTTTGCTAAGGAAAGAATGTGAATAGCATTCACATTGACAACACAGTGCAAGATGAGGTGATAATTAAATAAATTTGTGATACCTAGTAGTCAGGACATAATGGTGATTTCCCTGTTCTCAGTCCGGATGTAGGATAGAGCCATTGCTGTTTTTTTTATGTGGATAGTTAGAGTATTGTCTCATTGAGCAAAGATCTCTCCTTGTTTTATAACATAAGATAGAAATAGATTGCTGAGAGGAATCATTTGGAAAAGTGTAGCATATGTAACTCACCATGAACTTCTGTGTGGTTTTCATATTATAGCATGGGAGGTAAACTTAGGTATATGATGAGATGGATGCCCAGAAAATATTTGGTGTTTTTCCTGTATGGTAAAATCCTAAGATGTGAGAAAAAGGACTTAATAAGTCACTCTTTTCTTTACATGGATATATTTTGGGTGGGCTCCTACCACCAACATTTTGTTTTCTGCCTCAGGTTCCTTGGATATGAGAAGACTTAAACCTTGAGTCCTAATGGCTGGGCTTCTAGTCCTGTTTCTTTACTAGTGATGGAAAGAAAAGTACATTACTGCATGATTTCTTAGAAGATTAAATGTTAATGTGGAATGAGTATGAGGTGTCTATAATTTCAGACTTCCTAATCCTTCCCCTCCCGTCCCTTGCCATCTCAATAAAACTCAACTAACTTGGCCTGGGGCATAAGGCTTTTTGTGGTCTGGTTCTTGCTTCCTGCTCCTGTTCATCTCCTTGCACACACCCTGCCTTTTCATCTTCTACTCTATTTTTATTTATTTATTTATTTATTTTTATTACATTTATTGGTGCATTGTAGTTATGCATTTTGGTAAGTGTCAGGGTATCAGAAGCAGGCATGCACACATTGCTCATTTAGCCCTCCCCCAAATCCCACCCTATTCCCTCCCCCTTCCCTCCTTTCCGTGCTCAGCATAGTGATCGACTCTGATAAGTTTGTGTGTACACGTCGTGTGCATTCTACTTTAAACCCCAGACTTAATGCCATTTTGATTCGCTCGTAGTTCTCTGAAGACATCCTGCTATCTCTCATTTTGGGGTGTTTTCTCCTGCCATCCTATTTACCTAACACGCTGTTGTCTGCTTGTATTTCAGTCACTCTCCAGGTTAATAGACTCTTCTCCCATCTTCCTCAAACCAAGGCTGGTATTGGTGGTAAGGCTGTTTGCCTGCAGGGGTAGGATGAGGAGGGCTTCTGAGGTTTCCTCTTCTCTTTCAATGATGGAGATAGAATAAGGCAGTTGGAAGCTGGGCGTGGTGGCACACACTTGTAATCCCAGTACTTGGGAGGCGGAGACCGGAGGATCCGGGTTCGCAGCCAGCCTCAGCTACTTAGTGAGGCCCTCCACAATTTCGTGAGACCCGGTTTCAAAATAAAGTATAAAAAATAGGGCTGGGGGTGAAGCTCGGAGGTAAAATGCCCCTGGGTTCAATCCCCGGTACCGCAAAAAAAAAAAAAAAAAAAAAAAGAATAAAACAGTTGGTACTAACTCTGATTTTATAGTGGGTGGCAAGTGAGTCACAAAGGGTTCAAGTAATATGTCCATGGGTTTAAAAATGAGTAATTTAGAGCTGGGATTTGAACCCAGGTACCCGCAGTCTTGCCTGGGAGGGGACTGCTGGGAGGCTGGATTCAACATTACCCTCCCTCCTCCATGTAGTCTCATAAAAACCTTGAGGTCTCTCCTTGTGGCCTCTTCAACATGGCAGTCGGACTGCTAAGTGACGTCTAAGTGCTCACTGCTCTTGAACACGTGTTTCATAACACATCTTTGCTTTTTTGCTTTAAAAATCTAAGTAGTGGCTGTTCAAGGAGAGAGGAAGTAGAAGCTGCCAGTCTCTTAAGACCTAGAAACTGGTGAGTGCCACTGCCACTGTATTCTGTTGATCAAAGTGGTCATGTGAACTGCCCAGATTCAAAGGGAAGGCCCGCAGACCCCAACCCCTGATGGGGGTAATGTTAAATGGTGGACATTTTTTTTTTTCGGTACTGGGGATTGAACCCAACGGCGTTTTACCTCCAAGCTATACCCCCGTACCTATTTTTTATCCTTTATTTTGAAACCGGGTCTCACGAAGTTGTGGAAGCCTCACTAAGTAGCTGAGGCTGGCTGCGAACCCGGATCCTCCGGTCTCCGCCTCCCAAGTCCTGGGATTACAAGCGTGCGCCACCACGCCCGGCTTGGTGGACAGTTTTGATGGACCTTCTGCAGCAAAGCTACTCTGTTCGTGGCAAAGATGGGGGAGGCAGTGTGGAGCCGTGGTCAAATGCCCAAGCCCACTGACTTCATAAGCCAGGGTCCTCACTCCACTCTCCACTCACTGTGTGCTCTAGGGAAGTCAATGTTTTGTGCCTGTTTCCTCATTTTAAAAAACAGAATGAATATGCAACCTCACAGAAGCTACCTTCTAGAGTTGTAGCAAGTTAATGCATGGAAAGCTCTTAGGTCAGTGCCCAGCATGTAACAGGAGAGATATAAAGGCCAGCTGCTGTTAGAAGCAAAGTCATTTCCCTCCTCCTTGTCTCAATGCCTTCATTCCATCCTTGGCCCATTAATGTGATGTAAGCCCCCTTCTCTTCCTCCCCAAATTCTAGACCCATAAAAACAAAAACAAACAAACAAACAAAAAACACATATACCTTCCAAAAGGGGAGTCTATCTTTTTCAAAGATAATTAAGAAAATTGCTCCAGCTTTAAAGTAGCAGGTTGTCTCCACCTTGAGTAATGCATGTTTTAATGCTCTTGGAACTGAACCTGTCACACCTATCATAGCACTTTTTAAATTGTGTTGAAATTAACTATTTAATCTTCTATCTCTTTCATTAGATTGTGAATTACTTGAGAGGAGGAATATGAAACTTCACCATGTTTTCCCCCTGAACTAAGCAATAGACCTAATCATAGATTTTTCTTTGACATAGATTTTTTTTTGACAGTGTTTTCTTTATTATTCGAGCAAGGATGAATTTGATCAGAATGACTATAGAAGTTGTACGGGTGGCCTGGCGTGGTGGTGCACGCTTGTAATCCCAGTACTTTGGGAAGCGAAGACCAGAGGATCCAGGTTCGTGGCCAGCCTCAGCTCTCTCTCTCTCCCTGTCTCTCTCTCTCTCTCTACTTAGTGAGGCCCTCCGCAACTTTGTGAGACCCGGTTTCAAAATAAAGTATAAAAAAATAGGGCCGGGGGTGTAGTGCGGAGGTAGAACGCCCCTGCGTTCAATCCCTGGTACCGCAAAAAAAAAAAAAAAAAAAAAGTTGTACGGGTGAATAAAATGTTAGGATCACATTCTTATAAGAGATTTCTTAACAGCTTATGAAGCAGATATGTGTTTAAAAGAATATATTCAAGAGTTGTAATTAAACGATGTCTTTTTGTTATTATTATTTATCCTTAAAATACACAGTAGGTCCTAAATCTACTCAGATGCAGTTTCAAATTTTCTTTTTGTTGGTACCTAATAAGTCATGGTCCCACTGTACTTTAGCACCACCTGAAATTATAGCTTCTCTCTTACTCACATTTTTGTTCTAGTTTATTTTTTATGTATCTATCATTTCTCACCATTTTTTGAAGTTTCCGGCTTTTTACCTTTCCATTGTATGGGCATTGAGTTCTGAGAAACATATTTTGTTTTCCCTCTTGGCTTTATCACTCTACCTTTTGGTTCCCCAGACAAGTTCCGATTTGCACTTTTATCACTCTTTTCGCAGAATGTTGACATTGCTTTTGGTTTGTGATGGCTCTCGGTTGCCGCTTCTCCATTCCTCGAGGATTATGTATCACATTTAGGTCATTGTTCAGTGCCCCCTATTTCCAAATAAAACCCAGTTTCTAGAGTTAGTTGGGTCCTAGTGGACTTAAATGGAATAAACAATGACAGTGACAATAAATGAGTCACCGCCGAAGCCTTCCTAATGAAGGCCTCTAAACCTGCAGAGAGCAAAGACTTAGAAAGCCGCTCATTCTATCTGCTAACTATACACAGCAAAACATTAAAAAATTAGAATCTGACATTAATATGCCACTACTTTCCCCAGTGAATTTTCCCTACTGGGGTCAGTATTGTAACCTTGAACAAGTGCAAATGAGGTGAAATCATTATCTTATCCTGGACTTTACTTGGTTTATAGCAAAGCTTTCTCTTACTTTGAGGCACATGCATATTTAAAGCCTATGATTGTGATCACTCATTTCATTTGTTGATTTGATAAAACTGAAATTTATGTGTTGGCTTTAAAAAAATGGAGGTAGGCAATTTAAAGCAAATGTCTTCTGGCGATGGTGTATGCAAATTATGTTGAACATCAAGGGGATGTTAATGGTGATATAGTGCCTTTTCCCTAAGAGCCTCTTAAAGAAAAGCATAGGTGTTAGAACTGGCAGGATTTTTTAAATTTGTTAGTCCTATCCCCAAACTTGGGATAAGAAATCTAAGGTCCATAGGTCAAGTGACCTTGGGAAATTTATTCAACCTTAATTTTTTCACTAAAAAATAGAAATCATCATATCTAACTGAGAGGGTTGTCATAAGAATTAAATGCAGTAATATATGGGGAGTATTTATCTAATTGCTGCCCATAGTAAATTCCCAGAAAGTGGACCTTCTTTTAGTATAACCATACACCACATAATGGTAATTCCTTCAATAGTAGACTTCATATACAGTGGTGGTCCCATGAGATTGTATAACCTAGTTAAATTGTAGCCATCTTAATTTGTATAAGTACACTCTATGATGTTTCTGCAGTGATGACAAGTTGACGCATTTCTCAGAACATATCCTTGTCATGAAGTGACTTGTGACTATATTGTTATTGATTATACAAATAGGAAGTCACAAAACAGTGCACCTGATCTAGTTCTTTCAAGCCCATTATTTTGTGTATCTTCCCACGCTATAAATATTTTATTTTCCAGTCTGGGCAAGATTTCCCATTCATTAAAGCCACATTCAGATGCAGATAGGTGTTAACTGTCAGAGCGCCATTTGTTTTCACCAAAGCACCACAGGAACAAAACAATATTTCAAACAAAAACAACAGCAACAAAAACCCCAAACCTTTTTGTGTGCACTACTTAGATAAGGCTCTAAGTTAAAAGTTAAATATATATATTTTTAAGTTAAGACTTTCTAATATAGACACAGATTAAATGTCACCCATTTGTTCTGTGAAGCATCCCAAATGCTACAGGATGTGTTCCAGATTGTAATTTCTGTGAGATCTTTCACACCTTCATTGCTTATCAGTTTATCTTCTGGATTTTCTAATAGTGGTCAGCCTGGGGCAGTCCCCTTCTGAGGGGCAGGGGTAAATCCTGCTGTCCTACCTCATTTGCATGTCTCCTATCCAGAACTGGGTCATAGCCAGTGTTACTGAGAGGCTGGTGAATTGGATGTTCACCAACTCTCTGTTCTTGGAAAGCCTGTCTTCTTATCACCTTATGTTAAATGTGGATGGGAAAGTCTCTCCTGATCTAACCTTCTAAGTTTATCTAGCTCTCAAATGCACATGTTCTTTTCCAAAGAGGCCTGAATGGAACAATATTTAATAGACTTCTGTAGAAATGAAATATGCTGCTGAGTCTCAAACAAGCATCTCCTTGTCCTCTGTAGTATTATTTTAAAGCAAGATTTTTCATGAATTTGGTGACATTCGATAGTTTTACCATTTCAGGAGAGTTCCTTTTTGAATATAAACTTTATTCCTATGTGAAATTATAACATCTACTTCTTTTCTTTAACCTCTTTTATTTATTTCAGACATCCAACTGTATTCACTCATCAACTTTAACCCTGAAAGCAATAATACATGTATTAGTCAGGGTTCTACAGAGAAACAGAACCAAGAGGATACATTGTGTGTGTGTGTGTGTGTGTGTGTGTGTGTGTGTGTGTGTGTGTGTCCACACATGCATACGTACATATATGTTACTGACAAGGTTCAGTTCTACTCACTGCTTGTAAGCCAGTACTTTAGAGACAAGAGTTTTTAGAGACAAGAGTTGGTGGGCAGGAAAGTTTATTACAATGAGCTACCTAACTGGAAAATGTCATCCTAGGGAATTTGAGTCAGAGAAGACTATTTATAGGGAGGAAATGAGGGTAGTGGGGTAATAGATAGGAAGTCTGCATACTGAGTTGCATATCTAGGCTTGATAACTCTATCCCTCAGGTGACGGTTTCCTTTTTCTTTTGCTGGGGCATCTTTGCAATAACCACTAACCTTTGTTTCCTAGGCCAGTGCCTGTGAGTCTTTAGACAAACATATTCTTTTCCTACAAGTTAAACATTATTCACTTTTAATTAAGGAACAGGATTAGCAAATCCTTGACTCATATTTTGATGTTATATGAAGACTATTAGAAGTTCCAGTTTCTGAAAAACTAAAGAAAAATCATCGATTTGAAGGTCTTGGGACTAGTGTTTTTCTCGTCCCTTTTTCTTGCTATAGCTGACTCCAGCAATTAGTGTCTCAGTCCTTTTTTTTTATATACTTTTATTGCTGCATTGTAGTCTCACATCATAATGTAGTTCAGAGTGATAGGGACATACGTGCATGCAGCATTTGACATTGGTAATTTCACATATGTACATAACATCAGTGGAAGTGTTCCCTTCATTAATTCTCCCTCCCCCTTCACCCTCCTCTAGATCCCCTCCTTCGCTCCACTGGGGTTTCTCCTCCAGAGAAACAAGCCCCTCTTGTATTCTGATTACTCTATACAGAATACAGCCCCTCTTGTATTCTGATTACTCTATAGCTTCCATACATAAAAGAAAACATGTGACCCATTCACTTTCTGTGACTGGCTAATGTTACTTATCATAACGTTCTCCAGGTCCATCCATTTTCCTACAAATGACATAATTTTGTTCTTCTTTATCACTGAATAGAATTCCATTGTGTGTATATTCCATAAATTTTGTAATCCATTTGTCTGTTAATGGACACCTAGGTTGGTTCCACAATTTGGCTATTGTGAATTGTGCTGTTATAAACATAGATATGCATGTATACTATAATATTCCAATTTCAGTCCCTTTGGAAGATACCCAGGAGTAGTATAGCTAAAATTTATTTATTTCCAATCTGATAATTTTTTCCTTTAATTTGTAGTATTTATTTATTTATTATCTATTTAATTGTGGTACTGGGGATTGAACCTAGGGGAATTCTACCTCTGAGCTACATCCTCAGCCCTATTTTATTTTTTATTTTGAAACAGGGTTTCACTAAATTGTGGAGGGCCTTGTTAAGTTGCTGAGGCTGGCCGAAAACCTGTGATCCTCCTGTCTCAGCATCCCAAGTACTGGGATTACAGGCATGTGCTACCATGCCTGGCTCATTTATTTTTAGCAAATTGTTAATTTGGTCATAGGTGAACCTACTGTTTTGCTATTTGTTTTCTTTGCTTTATTTCTTCTTTAATACTGTCATTTTGGATTAATTAAATAGTATTTAACATTCCATTTTATCTCTGTTTTCTTTTAAGATTTACTGTTTTAAAATGATGCTGTGGTGGTGGCTCTAAGTGTTTATAATATGCAACTTAAATTATCACAGTCTACCATGAATTCTTAATACTATTTCATGTATACCTTAAAAACATGCAACAGACTATTTCCTTGTACCTTCTTTAGTACTTAGTGCTATTTTTGATATGTACTTTTCCTACATTTTCTGAGCCCTATAGTATATAGTTTATATTTTTGCTTCAAAGGTCATGTTTAAAAATTAAAGACAGCAGATTGTCTTTTATATTTACATACATATTTGCAATTTGATACATTCTTCATTCCTTCTTACAGATCCAAATTTCCATCTCATTTATCTTGTTTTCAGCCTGAAGAATTTTCTTTAGCATTTCTTGTAGCACAGGTTTGCTGGAAACAAATGCTCTCCCTGTTTGCTTCTCTGAAATTAATCATTAATTCACTGTATTAGTCACAGTCCTCACAGCTATAATCCAAAGACCTGACCATGTAAGTTATAGGAAGGAAGATTTATTTGCCCACAGTTTCCTTGGGCATTTTGGAGTTCAGTCCATGTGAGGCCGGGGACCGGGGACCTCAGGGCATGGTGGCAGGAAGAAGGACAGCACAAGGCTGTGCTCCTCACCTCATGGAGGCTGGAAGCAAGAGAGTAAATGAGGGGAGGAGGAACCATATATAATCCCTATATTGGACAGGGTTCTCTAGATTAACAGAATACACAGAATGAGTATATTTGAAAAAAGGAATTTATCAGATGGGCTTACAGTTGAAGCAATGTAGTCCCAGGTTCTGACTGCACGTAGAGAGTCAGAGGAACCAGTAGCTGGTCGAAGGGTCTAAGAGCTGGAGTCTTAGGATCGGAGCAACCACCAATTCAGTCCCAGTCCAAGATGTGAAGATCAGGAAGCTCTTCGGAGAAACGATGGTGAAGTTTCAGTTCCAAGAGCTGGAGGCCGAGAAGATCAAGAAGCTCTTCAGAGAAAGGCGAAGCCGGCGGCCGACAATCTCAGGCGAGAGCAGATGTGTTTTTCCTCGGAAAGAGTCGCACGCACTCTACGTGGCTTCTACCTCTTTTTATCTACGTCCTGCACCTATCAGAATCCTGCTGCCTACATTCAGGGCAGGGCTTTCTCTTTAATCTGCTGTTACACACCCAAAGTCACATGATCTTGGGTGTGTCATGATCAGGTCAAGTTGACAACCTAGATTAACTATCACAGTCCCCAAGGCGGCACGCCCAGGGACCCACCTTCTCCAGCCACACCCTACCAGCCTGGACCACCATTCCAAGCAAGCCCTGCTTCCAACATTGCCACTCCATTTTCATGAGGGCTACGGGGGCATTCTCTTTCCAAACTATTACATTCACTTTTAGTTTTAAAGAATATTTTTGCGCCGGGCGTGGTGGCGCACGCTTGTAATCCCAGTACTTTGGGAGGCGGAGACCGTAGGATCCGGGTTCGGGGCCAGCCTCAGCTCTCTCACTCTCTCTCTCTCCCTGTCTCTCTCTCTCTCTCTCTCTCCTTAGTGAGGCCCTCTGCAACTTTGTGAGACCCAGTTTCAAAATAAAGTATAAAAAATAGGGCCGGGGGCGTAGCGCGGAGGTAGAACGCCCCTGTGTTCAATCCCCGGTACCGCCAAAAAAAAAAAAAGAATATTTTTGCTAGAGATAGTTGACTTTAATTTTTGTTAAGATTTTAAAATGTATCGCCTCATTCATAGTATGGATTGCATTGTTTCTGATGCGCAGTCAGTTGTCCTCGTCATTATTCCCTTGTATGTAGGATGTCGTTTTACTTTCAGGTGCTTTTAACATTTTTCTCTTTATTATTGGTTTCCTAGAGTTTGACTATCATTATGCCTCCGTGGTTTTTATATTTTAATATACTTACTCTGTTTAGAATTAGTTTAGCTTCTTTGATTTGTGGGTTATTATTTTTAATCAACTTTTGAAAATTTTGCACCATTATTTCTTGAAAACAATTTTTGTCACTACCCTTTTTCTCTTCTTTCTCTGGAGCCCCAGTTCAGTGCATACTAGACTCCTTGGTATTTTCTCAAGGTTCACTGATGCTCGGTTCATTTCATCATTGTTTTTCTTTGTGTGATTCAGTTTAATTTATAATAACCCATCTCCAAATTCACTAATCCCTCTTTCTGTAGTATATGATCTTCTCTTAAATCTATTTAATAAATATAAAATCTAAAATTTTTATTTCATTTTGTTTTATTCAGATATTATGCTTTTAGTTGTGTATTTTATTTGATTCCTATTGAAAATTTTGATTTTTTTTTTCAAGAAACACGGTTTTACCCATAAGATCACCTTTTCTGGGAATTCCTTCACATATTTATAGTAGTTGTTTTAAAGACTTTGACTTCTAGCTTCAATCATGTGGGCTTCTATGGACTTCTGTTGAATATGTGAATTTAATTTCTTCAAAATTACAGATCATATTTTCATCATTCTTTGTGAATTTGATAATTTTCCATTGTATTCTAGACTTTGCAGAATGACAGTGGGGAAGAAGTATTATTTTGGATTAGTTTTGATTATTTTCCAGAGAATGCAAGTTATTGTTATTTGAAGATGGAATGAGGGTTGGTCTTATAGACTCTTCTTAGAATTGAGTTTTGTCTGCAGTTTTCTTAGGTCTGCAGTTTTGACTATTTTGAGTTCACCAATGATTAGCCCAACTCCCATTCTTGGTATCTTTTTGCTCTTGCACCTATTTGGGCTGGAAGAGTGGAGCTAAAGTCTCAGGCATTTTTGTCCTATCCTTGGACTAACTTCGTGGAGGTCTGTAGAATGAGTGAGCCTTTGAGATATCCCTTAAGTTCTAGCCCCTCTTCTAGTACCACTTCCTCAGTAAAATACCAGGCGGAGAAGGAACAATGTATGTGGATGAATTGTCAGACTTTGGGATTTGCTTTGGGGACTTTTCTAGATTCTAGTCCATGCTGCCAGTTCAAACTGTCATCTAAAACTCGACTCACTTCTTTCCAGCCCTGAGCTTTAGGCTACAGATAGAATTCTTAACTATAACCACCAAATCAGAGACCCCAAATCTTATATCCTATTTTTATGTGGCTTTTAAAAGTACAAGCTCTCTGGTTACTGAAACTGGTATCTCAGCTCATTTCCCATCCCCAAACATCCAGTTTAGGGCTCTGATGGTTATTGTTCTGCTTCTGGAGATTTCTCTCTCTCTCTCTCTCTCTCTCTCTGAATTCAGGTTGTGTATTTAAGATATGGGTTACATTTTTTAATGTGCTTTTATCGGTGCATTGTATTCCCACATCACAATGAATATCTATTTGATATTAACATACATGCACACAGCTCTTTGTGTCCCCCCTACTTCCCCCCACCCATATGAAGTACCGAGAATGATGTTGGTATATTCTCACATGTACACATTATTTATGATAGTAATTCCACTGATTCACTTCTTTCTTGCCTTTCCCTTCCCTTGTACCACTTCCCTTGCCTTACTGAGGGTTCTCCATTATCAACCAGAGTCCCTTGTGTGTCCCCACTACTCCCTAGGTTACACATACTAATGAAAACATATGTCCCTTCTTTTTTTTTGTGATGGGCTGATCTCGCTTAACATAATGTTCTCCAGATCCTTCCATTTTCTTGCAAATGATGTTACTTTGTTCTTCTTTATTGCTGAGTAGAATTCCATTGTGTGTATTTCCCACAATTTTGTAATCCACTCTTATGGGAAAACTTACAAGCGATAGATAAAATGTAACCCATGTCTGTTGATGGAACCAACCTAGGTGTCCATTAACAGATATGGGTTATATTTTATCTATCACTTGTAAGTTTTCTCACAATTGTAATTTTTTTTGGTTATTTCCATTGGCATATTACTGAAAACATAAATGAGCTCTTTGCTTTGGTGCCGTATGTCTATTCCTATCCCCCAGCCTTCTCATCCTCTGTGTATTTACTTTCAGATGTCGAACTCCGAGTCATGTTAGGGGGCAGGAGAATGAACTTCACTGGTGAGTGAGCATCCATGGTGAATCTGTCAAGAGAAGCCCACACTGGTCTATCCTGGTTTGGAACCTGATGGGAAATATCCCAGCTACACCACCTGAGAAGTGAGCACTTCGCCATCTTTAGTCTCTAAATACGGGAGTCTGACCTAGGGATGACAAGGTCAAACAAATAAATTTGGGAAGGAAGTAGGGTAGTTAGTTATCTTTCTTGTCTCAGAAGAATCCAAAGCTGTATTTATACTTTCCTCTCTCTCCCATGATACCACTTTTGGAAGAAATTGTGAGAAGTTTTAAGAGCATAGCCTTTGGAGTTATACCAGCTTGATTATTTATCTAAACTCTGTAAGTCCTAGTTTCTCTATCAGTAAAAACAGCATGATAATAATAATTATAGTATAGTTTGCTTTTTTAAGGATTAAATGAGGTATGAGGTAGTGCTTATAAAGTACTTTGTATATATCCCAGCATGTAGTAACCTTTAGTTCAATGTTCGCTACTATAATTTGGTAGTAGTATTGATATCTCTAATAATTAGCATGTAACAACACATTTCAAATGATATGTTAGGTCACAATATCAACACTTCAACACCAACTTCCTTGATACACAGTGATCATGAACTCTAAGATATTATATGCTTGGAGCCTATTATCACAAGTTAGAATTTCATGTGTGGTACACCATAGAAAGATTCTTTCTTGGCTATTATTAATGCTGCATCTGGAGTGTTGGTGGTATATCTTTAAAAGACTGTGCCCCACTATTTATATACAAATCTCTATGGGGAAAAATTGCATTGTGTTGAAATAAAAGGACCCTCTAGACCATAACAGAAGTGTTGTTTCCAAAACACTGAAAGAGAGACTAAACAAAGCACACTGGAAAAAGCTGCTTGGTGTTATGTGAGCAGTTCATATTGTTTTCCCTTTTCTTATTGTACTGTTTTACCACTGGCAATCAGTGTGGGGCCTTCACTTATGAAAATATAGCTGTTGGCGGTTTAGGCTCAATTTCATTCTCAAGCTGTCATAAATGATCACATGGGAAGATAATACTTGATGGGAATTTTGTTTTCTTTTCCTTTTATTTTTCTTTGAGGCAACCTGTTAGAGAGGAGAGAGGATAAGATTGAGATCTATGATATACTCTAATGCCTGGAAAACACACATACGTTCTCAAAAATTCTATTCCCATGGCGAAAGTGAAAAAAAATGCCCCAATTGAATTAAAGCATTTGCAGTCATTCCTACTTGTTTCTCACCATGATTATCTCCATATACTCTTTTTTTATTTTTTTTTTTGGAACTGGGGATGGAACCCAAGGGCATTCTACCTCTGAGCTACACCCTAGCCCTATTTTCTTCTTTTATTTTGAAACAAGGCCTCATTAAGTTGGGCAGGGCCTAAGTTCCTGAGGCTGGCTGTGAACCTGCGATCCTCCTGTCTCAGCCTCCCAAGTACTGGGATTACAAGCATGCGCCACCATGCCTGGTTCTCCATATACTCTTGATGAAGAGGTAACAGACCAGCATTCTGTCCAACACTTTACCTTGCAGTAGAAAATCTGTGGCTCCCTTGACCCATTATTTATAATGACGACTACCTTCATGAATTCTTTTAAAAATTTTTATTGTAAATTGACAAATTACAACTGAATATATTTATGGGATGCAAAGGGATGCCATGATACACACAATATGATTAAGCCACGCTAATAAACAGACTCGCCACTTCAAATAGCATTATTCGTGGTTGAGAACACTTGGAATTCACTCTCTTAGCAATTTCGAAATATAAAATACATTATTATTAATTGTAGTCACTAGGTTATGTCATAGATCTCAAAAATCTTGCTCCCCTACCTAAAACTTTGTACCCTTTGATTGACATCTCCCATTCCTCCCATCCCCCAGCCTCTAGTAACCACCATTCCACTCTGCTTCTGAGTTCAGTTGTTTTAGGTTTTTCCTGTAAGGGAGATCATATGGTGTGTGTCCTTCTGTGCCTGTATTATTTCACTTCGCATAATGTTCTCCAGGTTCATACACTTTGCTGCAAATGACAGAATTAAAGGCCAAATAGTTTTGCACTGTGTGTATATACCACACTTTCTCTATCTGTGCATCGGTTGTTGGTTACTTAGGTCGATTCCACAATTTGGCTATTGTGAATAATGCTGCAGTGAACATGGGAGGGCAGATTTCTCCTCAATATAATGATTTCAAATCCTTTGGGTAGATATTCAGAAGTGGGATTGCTGGATCCTAGAGTATTTCTGTTTTTAATTTTTATGAGAAACCTCTGTACTGTTTTCCATAATGGATGTGCTAATTTACTATTTCAATAGTGTGCCAGAGGTCTCTTTTCTCCACATCTTCACCAACACTTTTTGCCTTTCTGATCATAGCCATTCTAATCGGTGTTAGGTGATATCTCATTGTGATTTTAATTTGCATTCCCCTGATGACTACTGATGGTGAGCATTTTTTTTTTCATGTATCTATTGGCCATTTTATGTCTTCTTTTGAGAAGTGTTTATTTTGGTCCCTTGCCCAGTTTTTGGCTATTTGTTTTCTTGTTCAGTTCTTTGTATATATTTTGGGTTTTAATCCCTTATCAGATATGACTTGTAAATATTTTCTCCCATTCCATAGGTTATCTCTTCATATTTCTACAGAAGCTTTTTACTTTGATGTAATTATTCATCTATTTTTTTTGTGTTCCCCTTAAGTTTTCTGCTAGTGGCTTTACAGTTCCAGGCCTTACATGTAATTCTTTAATCCATTTTGAGTTGAATTTTGTATGTTGTGTGAGATAAGGGTTCAATCTCATTCTTATGGCTGTGGATATCCAGTTCTCCAGACACACGTTATTAAAGAGACTATGTTTTCCTGATTATGTGTTCTTGGCACTTCTGTCAAAAATCAACTGAGTGTAAATTCATGGATTAATTTCTGGGCTCTCTATTCTGTTCCCATTGGTTGACACATCTATTATTATGCCAGTACCATGCTGTTTTAATTACTGCCTCTGAAATATAAATATAGTTGCAAATCAGGTACTGTGGAGGTTCCAGCTTTATTCTTTTTTGCCTTGACACTGGGGTTATTGGAGATTCTTTTGTTTTTGTTCTTTGGGTTTTTTCTGCATGCGCACGTGTGTGTGTGTGTGTGTGTGTGTGTGTGTGTGTGTTTCGGTATTAGGATATTTTTCTACTTCTGCGAAAAATAACATTGAAATTTTGTTAGCAATTGCATTGAATCCATAGATCACTTCGGATAATATGTCCATCTTAATATTAATTATTCCAATTCAGGAACAGGGAGTCTCCACCTCATTTCATCAGTATCAGTGTTTTATGTTTTTCAGTGTGCAGATCTTTCACTGCCTTGGTTAAATTTCTTCCTAAGTATTTTATTTTAATTTTTCATAGCTATTGTAAGTGAGATTTTTATTTCCTTCTTTGTATGGTTTATTGTATTTAAAAATATTCCTGATTTTTGTATGTTGATTTTTTTATCCTGTATTTTTTCTGTGTTCATTTATTAATATTAAGGAGTTTGGGTGTAGTCAGTAGGGTTTTTTTATACATAAGATCATGTATCAGCAAACAGAGATAATTTCACTTTTTCCTTTCCTACTTAGTTATCTGTTATTTCTTTTTCTTGTCTAATTGCTCTAGCAAATACTTCCAGTTGTATTTTTAACTAAAAGTGGCAAGAGTGAGTATTCTTGTCTTTTTCCTGATCTTAAGCAACTATCTTTCAGCTTTTAATCATTGAATATAATGCTAACTGTGGGGTTGACATATATGGCAGTACATTTCTTTCATGCCTTTTTATTTTGAGAGTTTATGTTATGAAAGGATGTTGAATTTTGTCAAATGCCTTTTCTGCAGCTAATGAGATGATCATATGGTTCTCATTCTTCATTCTGTTAATGATGAATCACAGTTTTTAATTTGCATATTTTGAACCATACATTCAACGAAGGGGAAAATCCCACTTGATCATGGTGAATGATATTTTTAATGTACCATTGAATTTGGTTTTCTAGCATTTTGTTGGTGATTTTGTACCTATGTTATCAGTGATTTGGGCCTGTATTTTTTTTGGATCTTTGCCTCAATTATATATCAGAGTAATGCTGGTCTCACAAAATGAATTTGGAAGTATCTACTCCTCTTCTATTATTTGGAAGAGCTTGAGAATGATTACATTAGTTTTAAAAATGTTTGGTAGAATTCAGCAGTGAGATGATCAACTAGAATTTTTCTTTGGTGGGAGACTTAGTGACTCATTTTCTTACTCATTATTGGACTGCTTATTTTATATGTCTTCATGATTCAGTCTTGGTAGGTTCTATTTTCTTGAAGTTTATCTATTTCTTATAGGTTATCCAACTTGTTGGCATATAATTTTTCATCAACAAGATGTCTCTTGGTATCTGTGAGGGATTGGTTCCAGGGCCCACCTGCAAATAACAAAATTCACATATCCCCAAAACCCTTGTATAGAATGGCATAGTATTTACATATAACCTGTACACAACCTCCCATATAATGTGTGTGTTTGTATGTAGGTGTGTGCGGGTATGCGTGTGCACATGCTTATGTTACTGGGGATTAAACCCAGGGCTTTCCCCATGCTAGGCAAGACCTCTACCATTGAGATATACCCCTAGCCCTTCTCATATACTTTAAATCATCTCTAGGTTATTTATATTACCTAATACAATGTATTACACTTGCATGTAAAGCTATGTAAATTGTTGTTATATGTATTATTCAGGGAATAATGACAAAAGTCCATATATGTTCAGTACAGACACAATTAATTTTTTTAATCTGAAATTGCTCAAATTCTTGGATTTGGAATCCACAGATATGGAGAGGTGACTAATCTCTTCTGATCCTCTGTATTTTTCATTTCTGACTTTACTTGAATCTTCTCTAGTTTAGCTAAGGGTTTGTTTATTTGTTTACTTTTCCAAATAGCCAACTTTACTGTCCTAGAGTATTCTGAATATGACTCTGTATTACTTATACCATCAAGTTTTGTGCTTTCATATACTTTATATTGTTAATTGGTAGCCTTTTATTTTAGCTTAAACAACTCCTTTTCATAATTTCTGTAATTCAGGCCTAGTGGTGATAAACTCCAGTGGCTTTTGTTTGTCTGGAAAAATTTCTTCCTCATTTCTGGAGAGCTTTGCTGAATATGTTTTCTTGGTTGGCAGTTTTCCCTGTCTGCACTTTATACATATCATCCTGTTCTCTTTTGGTCTTAGAGTCTCTGCTGAGAAATCTGCTGATAACTGTATTGGGACTCCCTTGCATGTGATACATTTCTTATCTCGATGCTCTGAGAATTTTTCTTTGTCTTTGATTTTTGACAGTTTGATTATCATGTGTCTTGGTGAACTCGTAGTTGACTTTGTTTTAGATCTCTGTGCTTACTATGCCTGGATTCTGGTATCTTTCCTCAGATTTGAGGAGTTTTTAACCATTGTTTCTTCTAATTTGCTTTTTGATGTTTCTTCTCACTCCATCTGGAACTCTTTTTATGTGAAAGTTACTTCTTTTATTAATGTCATAATCCTCATGTGCTTTCTTTATTCTTTCATTTGGGTACTCTGACTGGATAATTTCAAATATTCTATCTCAAGGGCACTGATTCTTTCTTCTGCTTGATTAAGTTTGCCACTGAAGCTTTATATTGAATTTTCTACTGTAGTTATTTTATTTTTCATCTCTCTACTTTTCTTTTTAAAAATTGTTTCTATTTCTTTATCTTCTCATTTTGTTCACATGTTGTCCACATTTTATTGAATTTTCTACTTGTATATTCTTGTAGTTCACTAAATTTCTTTAAGAGCATTATTCTAATATTTTATTTCATAGATCTTCATTTATTTTTATTTTATTTTATTTATTTTATATTTTTGTGGTACTGGGGATTGAACCCAGGGACACTCTACCACTGGACTACATCCCCAGCCCAGTTTACTTTTTTAATTTTGAGACACAGCCTCATTAAGTTGCACAGGCTGGCTTCAGACTTGCAATCCTCTTATCTCAGCCTCCCAAGTACTGGGATTGCAGGTGTGTGCCACTATGTCTGGCTAGATCTCCATTTCTTTGGAGGCAGTTATTAGAACTTTATTATTTCTTGTGGTGGTGTCATGACTCCATGATTCTTCATAATACTATTTCCTTGCATTGGTATCTACACATTTGAAGAGACGGTTACCTCCTTTGGCCTTTATACATATTCTTTTGCAGGGATAGACCTTCCCTGCTTAGTCTAGCCTGTGATTCTGGATGAGACAGGAACAATGCCACGCAGGCAGAGGTTGCTGTTTGGTTTTCTAACTGACTGGGATGCTGCCTTTTTTCTTAAGTCAGGTGTTCTGCTACTCTGTCTGGAGAGACCATTGGCTGGATTTTTTAATCAGGGGAAGCTGCTGGCTGGGCAGTGAAGTCACCTCTGATCAGGCAATGTCACAGCATGTATTCCCTGGGCAGGTGGCACTCAGATTTGAGCTGTAAAGCTGGGCGTGGCTGCAGGCTAGGATCTGATATTAGGCGGAATCTGGTCTGGATGGATGGGCCCAGAGCCTATGATCCATAGACATGTAGAGTTGAGATTTCCTCCCTGATTGAGTGGGGCCTTACAGTGGCCCTTTAGTTTGTGCTGAGCCACTGTTTGGAACCCCCAGTCAGGCAAGTCTATTCTCTGTGCACCATAGGAATGCACTATGGTAGGTGTCTCCTTGCCTCGCTGGGGCTTGGGGGGGGGGGCTCTGAGGCTGAGCTGAGTCACTGTTTTACTCTGGGGTCAGATGGTTTTAACCTCTTTGCTCCATGGAAATGGCATTGTGGCATGCACCCCCGGCCCTGGCAGTACCTTGGAATGGATTCTGCGCCTGATCTGAGCTGTTGTTTGCTCCATTGGTTTGGATAGGTCTAACCTCTGTCCTTTGCCAATATGTGCAGAGGTGGGCTTCTCCCTTCCAAAGTGGGTCCTTATGTTGGGCTCTGAGACTAGGCACGAAGGTTGCCATCTATGGATTTAGGCCAGATTGAATTTCCCACCATGCTTTTGTAAGGACCAGGTTTAGCTTTGTGGGTAAGCTATTTCATCGGCTGGTATTTATGACTGGGTGCCACCACTGGCAGGAAGACAGACCTGCCACTACGATCTCCATGTGACCAGCTATGCTTGTTTTCTTTGTCTCTATTTGACCCCAGGTGTACTTGTCTTGCTATTACTCTCAATGTTCCCCATGAGGCAAGAGAGGAGTGGAATTCCTGTTAAGTGTCCTTGAATGGTAGGGAAGCTGGACGTCTAGTTTTCTTTTCCCACTGTAGAAATCATGGGCTGTGGGGATCCTTTCTGTGTGCCATTGTGCCAACTTGGAAAAAGAGGAGGGATGATGTGGATAAAGTGAGACCATGTGTCTTATACCTGTAATGGAATTTTTGCTGTTGTTCTCTGTTCCACATGGATGTGTAAGTCTCTCTTCTAAGTTTTGGGGCCTTCCCAAAGGTGGTTTTGTCTGTGGATAGTTGCTAGTTAGACTTTCTGTGGGGGTTGGTGAAGCCTAAGACCTCTTATTCTGCCATCTTGCTGACATAATTTCTTGCCTTTGTACATTCTTGCCACCGATGTACATTCTTAGCCTGAATTGAATCAGGAATTTAAGTCTAATCTCTAATTTATTGGATTCAGTTTTAAAGAAGAAATGTGCCTATATATGAAGAAAATCAGGACATTATTATAAAGGACAATTAGGCTGATATCTTCAACAAGTTAATCCTGGGGGAAAATGGGAGGGTGAGAAGTTGAAGAATTTTCTAGATTAAAAGAGACTTAAGATGTGTAACAACCAAATGAAAATCAAAATGTAGTATTTGTTTGGACCCTGGTTTAATTAAAACAGCATTTTCAAGAAAGTAGAAATTCAATATAGATTATTTGTTTTTATCAAGAAGTTCTTATGAAATTTGGTAGATGTGATAATGGTATTGTGATTAGAGAATGTCCTTATTTTCTTCCAGAACTACATACTGAAGTACATAGGGAAGAAATGTCATAGTGTCTATTATTTACTTTATACTACTTCAGTGAAACACTACCTGAAGCAAGTATTGTAAAATGCTAAAAATGGTTAAATGTGGGCATTGAGCATATAGGATTCATTATGCTATGCTCTACTTTCCTGTAAGTTTGAAAATTTCCTCAATAGAAAGTAGATAAAAAAGTCATGATACTGTTTTTCTTAAAAAGAAAGAATGTTATTTAAAATATTTTATGGAAAGAGAGATCTATAATGCATAAAACAAAGACCACGAAAGTAGAATAAACAAAGGTTAAAAGGATGGCAAAAGTCCTTAAAGAAGAATTCGTAGACACATTGTTAAGTATTTGCAGATATTTGTCTCTTTTTAAAAAGGGACATTCCATTTATGAACCTATTTGATGGTGATTTTCTAGGTATGGGGACTAGAAATACAACAGGGTCCTCCGAAGAGGAAGAATTGAAGAGAATTTTATAACATGTGCTTGGTACTTTAGTAGAGGGAGTTAACATAGTGTAATGGGAGGAACCCAAGGTTTGCCACCCCATGGCACCATTTGTACTCCTGATTATTACTTAGTCACAGGGTGAGTTTGAGAGCAAATTTCTTGGACTGAGTCTCAAATATCTCCTATGTGAAATGGGAATAATAAAACTTACCTTCCAGGAATGTGGTATTAAGTTAGGTAATACACATAAGGAGTTTGATATGGAGATGACTGAGATCTGATTCATTTGTTAGAGGTTCATTAAAGGTAAGTAGAACAGCAGTGATCAGAACTTAGAAGAGGAGAGATTGAGTTGAGCCTTGAAAAATGAAGAGGATTTCAAGAAATGACAATGGCAGCAAAGGATGCATGCCACACATTGAAAGGATGGAGCTGGTATTGTACACTGTGTTGGAGGATCAGTCCTGATAATGATTGGCTCAGTTTTACTTGAATTTAAATATCCCGGAGTGGCATAATGGAAAATAGTTTGGGGACCGATATTGTTACTCCTTTTAATTGGTAAACTTGGACTTTATTCACCACATTCACTAAAGAAGTATTGGATGGTGTCCACAAGGTTAAACACTGTCTGAGTTGTGCTTCGAGAACATCAGTCTGGCAATCAGCTTCATGTTGTCCTAGGAAATCTAAAGGCAATTATACTGTGGCAGAGTCTGCCGATCGCCTACCCTGCAGATCTTCTCCCTCTTCCTCACAAGACATTGGTTTTCTTGGGAATGGTGATACTGCATCTTCAAAAGGAAACAGAAAATGGACAATCAAAAAATGTAAGCCTAAACTGAGTGTGGTGGTGCACACCTATAATCCCAATACTTGGGAGGCTGAGACAGGAGGATCGCAGGTTTAAGGCCGCCTCAGCAACTTAGCTAGGCCCTCAGGAACTTAGTGAGACCCTGTTTCAAAATAAAATATAAAATAGGGCCTGAGTGTAGTTCAGAAGTAAAACGCCCCTGGGTTTAATCCCTAGTTCCACACAAAAATGAAATGTAACCCTATTTGTATTACTCTTTCGAAGAAAGGAATGGCAGTATTTAGTTTTGAATGGTGTAAAATAGGCTGAAGGTATAGGGTGAGTCTTCCAAGAATACTCTTTAAAAGTAGGGAGCAGATTAGGTGCTAAAGCTGCCTAAGACCCTAGGATATACGTATGGGAAGCCAACAGTATCATGAGTTTCTTAATGACAGTGTGTAAATGCTATACTATCCCACACTACCTCCTACCAGCCCTATTGTGATGTGAGAGAAAAATAAGAACTGTATTTGTACTTATTGTAAGTACTGTATCTCGTAGCATTTATACTATAAGATGCTGTATATAGGGCTAACATTTTGTGTTTCATGTAGCTGAATTCTGGCTGTAACTTACATAAGCTTCCAATTGGGAAGCTTTGCAAGAGGGAAAAGCAAGTGAGAAGCAAAAGTAAGATGGACTATATAGTAAAAGTGGCAACAACAGAAATGGAAAAGAATGATCAACAGGAGACACATTGGGCTTAGCTATCATAAGACTGGTGACGGGAGAAAAGGAATCCAATATGATTTTAAAATTTAAGCTTAAGTGACTATAGGCTAGAGATAGTTGTAAGAAAAGATAGCTCAAGTGATATGTAAATGAAAATAAAGTAAATTTTAGATGAGTTAGCTTTACTCAAGAAAGAGATGTCTGAATAAGAGCTGAATTAGCAGTATGGACACAAGGCTGAGAAAGACTCATAAAAAGAAAATATTAGGGGAGAGTCAGGGGCTACCTATCAGATTGTAGAATTTGTATTTATTTTTCCTGATATGAAGATGGTTCAGACTTACTGGTCAGAATTTTTGAATATGAGTTTGAACTACATTTGGAAAATTTCCTCTGGAGCAAAGCAGCTAGAAACATAACTTGCTTGGCCAAGGCCTGGATCTGTTTTCAGGGAAGCGCGTGGGCCCAGTGACCTCTGGGTGTGTTTTACAGTTCTATGATTCAATAATTATCTCAGGCTTCAAACCACTTTCTAGGGAATGGCAAATAATTCTTACTAATAAAACGCAATTTGAAACCGGGAACTGAAATTACACATTTTCAATAAAGTGTTGTAATAAAGATAGCGACCGGAGACTCCCCCCAGGAATAAAGAGCCGAATGTATTGGTTGACCACTCGTGCAAGACAAAGCTAAAGTGTACATTGATTCATCTCGTGGAAGATGTGGATACTCGATCCAAGTTTTAAATATAAACCTGACAGCAAATGAAAGAAGAAAAAAGACATTGCTATTTAAACTGTGGACTCTGCACTTAACATCAATAAGTGCTGTGAAGTTTAAACTCTGCCTCAACCCCACTGAGGAACTGCCGCTTCATTTTAGTTCCTGCATTCTGTTCCTTTTGGAAACCTCTTTATTGATACTGTGGATAGAAATTCATCCCTAGGTTCTTTAAAGTCTTGCCAACAGTGAGAGACCAAGGCTGTTAGAAAAAGGTAGCTAGATATGGGAAGCTCTCATAGCAATAAAAGTTTATCCTAAGTTCCCACAGACTCAGAAGTACAGTTATTTGGGCCATTTTCTTTTTCAAAAGCGATTCAAGGATATGACAGAGAGCAATTATTAACATAAATGATTTATGGTTCAGTTATTATTTTCTTAGAAATTATATTTCCTGCAGAAGCATAGTGTTTGTGATCTGAAATGTAAGGCTCATGCAAATAGTAAAGGGCAATGATTCCTGAATGTTTTCTGGAATTAACTAATTTCCTTCTTTCCATACCTGAGAGATTGAACCCAGGGGTGTTCTACCTCCAAGCTACACCCCAAGCCCTATTTTACTTTTTATTTTGAAACAGGTTCTCACTAAGTTGCTGAGGGCGGCTGTAAACCTGAGATCCTTCTGTCTCAGCCTCCCAAGTTCTGGGATTTCAGGCGTGCACCACCAAGCCTGGCTTTAAGTGTTCTTTCAAAAATGATTCCATGGCCAAATGAGTTTGAGATATTCGTTAAAACAAAATCACTGAGTTTCTTTATTGTAGTTCTCATCAGAACATTTATAAAACCCCATAACCCACCAAGAAAGAACTAGAGGATGTAGCATTTCCAACAATATTATATTTTGGAATTTGTTTTATGATATGACTAGGTATGGGGTATGCTATGGTTTAGGTATGGTTTATTCCCCAAAGGTTCATGTGCTGAAAACTTGGTCCCTAATGTAACAGTTTGTGGTGGGACCTTTAAGTGGTAGGACCTAGTTATTGGGTCATGACTGCCTCCTGAAAGGATTAATGCTGGTCTCTCAGAAGTGGGTTGGGTATTCCAGGAGCGGATTAGTTCCACCAGAGAGGTTGTTATAACAGAGCTAACCTGGCCCCTCCCCAGTGTTTGGCTTCCTCTGTCACCATGGGACTTCTCTCTCACACGCACTTCCCTATGTGATAGCCTCTGTCATGTTATGATGCAGCCAGAAGGCCCCCATCAGAGGCCGAAGAGATGGGGACACCTAGTCTTCAACTTTCAGCCTCTAAAACCATGAGTTCAGTGAATTTCTTTATAACTTACCCAGGCTTGGCTATTTTGCTATAGCAATCCAAAAATCTTAACACTAAAAAAAAACAACCCAATCAAAAAATGGGCAAGTGGACTAAACAGACACTTCACAAAAGAAGAAATACAAATAGATCATAGATCATATGTATATATTTATATGTATATACATAAATATATACATAAAATATATATACATAAAATATTCAGTATCATTGGCAGTCATGTAGATGCAAATCAAAACTATACTGAGATCCTACCTAACCCCAATTAGAATGGCAATCATCAGGAATACAAACAATGAATGCTGGTGATATGGGGAAATGGAAACTCTTATACCCTGTTAATGGGATTGCAAATTAGTGCAGCCACTTTGGAGATCAGTGTGGGGATTCCTCAGAAGACTGGGAATGGATCCACCATATGATCCAGCTATACCACTCCTGGGTATCTTTCCAAAGGGATTGAATCCAGAATAGTATAGTGATACATGCATATCTATGTTTAGATAGCCACATTTTGGAACCAGCCTAGGTGCCCATCAATAGATGAATGGAGGGCCGGGCGTGGTGGCGCACGCTTGTAATCCCAATACTTTGGGAGGCGGAGACCGGAGGATCCAGGTTCGCGGCCAGCCTCAGTTCTCTCTCTCTCTCTCTCTCTCTCTCTCTCTCTCTCTCCTTAGTGAGGCCCTCTGCAACTTCGTGAGACCTGGTTTCAAAATAAAGTATAAAAAATAGGGCCGGGGTATGGCGTAGAGGTAGAACGCCCCTGCGTTCAATCCCCGGTACCGCAAAAAAAAAAAAAAATAGATGAATGGATTAAGAAATGTTGTGATATACCTACAATAGAATTCTACTCAGCCATAAAGAAGAATGAAATTATGTCATTGTCAGGAAAATGGATAGAACTAGAGAATATTATTCTAAGTGAGATCAGCCAGTTACAAAAAATGAAAGGTCATATGTTTTCCTTCATATGTAAAAACTAGGGAGAAATTGGGACAAGGAGGGACTCCAGACAAAGGAGGAGTAATACCAGTGGAGTGATGGAGGGGGTATAGAGGAATAAGATGGGTGGGATGAGAGAGATCTGATGAAGAAAACACTTGAATGGACACGATGTACCTATCATTGCCATTCTCAACATTGTAAACGGGGAAGGGAAGGGAGTTGGGTAGGAGCCAGGGGGAAGCTCACCAAGTGCTGTGTGCATATGTGCCCCTATCACTCTGAACTTCATTATGATGTATGATTGTAATGCACCAATAAAAAAATAATTTACCCAGTCTTGGCTATTAAAATGTAGCAACACAAAACTAAGACAGAATGGCCAACATTTAGAAAAAAATTTAAGCAAATCCTTGTTTCCTACCATTTGGATTTTTCAGACGAGAAAACTGGAACTCAGAAATACAAAGTCACTCGTTTGAGGTTGGTGTGGGTTATCTTTGCTTATATTTCCCATTTCAGCAATGACTCCTCCCTGATCTCTCTGCCATTCCACAGTGGTAGACCAGTCATTTATACCACATGCTTCTCACCGCAGCCTATGGGGCCATCCATGGGCACCTGATCTGGATCAGTCTAATTGAACTTCTCGGGAGTTTGACATGGAGATCAAGAAATTCTGTCTTTGTAAGAGCAGACATATAACATGTAAGGTAAAAGTGACCACATATTTAGTCCATGTGGATGAAAGAATCCTAACTGGACACAGAAAAACAGCACAAATGCATAGAAAGGAAGGAGGGGGGAGGAGGGAGGGGGAGGAGGAGGAGGAGGAGGAGGAGGAGGAGGAGGAGGAGGAGGAAGGATCAACAGCAGAGCATGCTCAGACAGTGTTCTAAGCCCCTCCTTGCTCTTGATTCAGCTATCGCCTTCTCCTGGGGTTCCATAAGTCCCTCGTAACTATGTGGTGGATTCCTGTTCTTTTAAGGTAGAATTCTTTTCCGTTTTCTCCAATCAACAGGTTTAGTGACTATAGTCACACAAGTTAATGGCAGAATAGAAGCTGGAAAACAGGTCACTTAACAATCAACTCAATGGTTTTTCAAATACAAGGCTTGTACAACTCTTGACTGAAACTTCACAGATATTCACTTATATTTAAAAAATTAATATTTGTTTATGTATGTCCATTGTATTTAGTTTACTTAAAATCTAATAGAGAAAATTACAAAATAAAAATAACACAGACTTACATGTCTACTATTTAAAATATTAGCTAATATGAATATTAGCATTCATATTAGTCACGTAGAATTAGTTCACTTTTAAGAAAACAAACAGGAGATGCATTTTTGTATACTCTCTGATTCGATCCTATCAAACTCCACAAAAGCAATTCAGACCAATTTGTGTGTACAAGCCATATGATTGTGCTTTTATGGCACAAAAATCTCTATTGATATATTTATGTGTTTTTTAAAATGCGCTTAAGTGATATTATACAATTTATAACATTATGTTATTGTCTTTTATAATTAACATTATGCATGCACATGTATTTATAATTTTTATATTTTAATTTTATTAAACAAGTTATAGCACTGTTTTACAAACATTATCCTTTACTTGAGAGATGTTTTGCCATGTTGGTGCATGTTTTTAGTGTTTAACTTTTATAATGCCTGGATAATCTCCCGCTGAGTTGATATATGATCATTTGATTTACTATTCCCGTATGGTTTAGGTAATTACCATATATTTTTGGCTATTATAAATAAATAAGTAAAGAAGCAAGTGATACAAATTAGGATATTTGTATCTGAAATTAAGAGAAAGCCTCATTAACCAAGCCGTAAGGATATTTGCTGTTTACATAATAAGCCAATGTCTGTTTAGCTGCTTAGTGATGCTTGGAATTTGAGTCAACCTATGTTTCTCCTCATGATCACAATATGGCTGCAACTTGTTCAAACATCACACCATCACAGGGCAACCTTCTAGCCAGGGAGAGTAGAGGGGGGATAAAAAAAGAAAGGGAGCTATTTCATTTTTTCAGAGAGGAAACATCCTTCCCAGGACCTCCCATAAGAATTCACCTTAGATTTTTTTAAAATACTTTTATTGGTACATTATAGTCTCACATCATAACATAGTTCATAGTGATAGTGACATACATTTTAATGTCCAGAATCAGGTAGCATGTCCATATAGGGTTATTATCTGCAAAGATCAGGATTGCTGGGATTTCTTTGGACAAATATTATTGTGTTCTGATATCATTCCCCTCTGTCCTCCACCAAAGCACACTGGATTTCATTTAACAAAGAGAAACTGGCAATAGTGGTATGTAAGTCAAGGTTCTTCAGAGAAGCAGAACCAATAGAAGATGTATTGTGTGTGTATTTCTTTAAAAAAAAGGAAGAAGAACAGAAGAACAGCAAAACACCATGTCCATGAATGCCCCTTTCTGTTCCAAAAAAAAAAAAACCACCTCACCATGTTAAGGGGAAAACACGGGCAATTCTTGGCCCAAATGCCCAGATACATGTCATCTGAAGGGCACTAGCCAGGTAGTGTCGTCTGCAGAAGGCTGCCCTCTTGCATGCACACCAGGACAGCTGCTCCTCGGGATGTTGGTCATACAAGGAGTAAAGCAGTAAGCAAATCAATGACGCCACTCGTCTGTAGCCCAACTTAGGAAACCCCTCTCCCTGGGGTAACTGGTGATCAAAGTACCACAGAGAGGGAAGTGCTTATCGGGTGGTTGCCTCTGAGGAGTAGATAGGAGGTGCTATTTTCTGGCAAAGCACCAGAGACACTGTGTGAAAACGAGGTGCATCTGTCCAGACTGTCACTATTATGGGGTCCCCCGTAAGCATTTCTCAACAAGCCTTATATTTCATGTCTCACTACTGGATGTCTTCCTTGGTCTCTTGGTGATCTATCCCACTGCCCTAGTACAATGGGGCTGTGAGTATTGTGGGGTGTGTGTGTGTGTGTGTGTGTTTCCAACGAATCAGCTCACACAATTATGAAGGCAGCAAGCTAGAGACACAGGAAAGCTGAAGGTTTACTTCTAGCCAAAATCTGCAGGCCTGAAAACCAGGAGAGCCAGCGGTGGTGTTCTAGTCTAAAGGCTCGACATCTGGAAGAATGGATGTTTCAATTCAAGTTCAAAGGAAGAAAAAAAAAACAAAACGGACTTTCCAGTTCAAAGGCCAGCAGGCAGGAGAATTCCCTCTTACTTCAGGGAAGGGCAGACTTTTTGTTCCATTCAGTCCTTCAACTGCTTAGATGAGGCTCACTCACATTATGAAGGATTATTTGCATGACTCAGTCTATTTAAATGTTATTTGCATATAGAAACACCCTCACAGAAACACCTGGAATAATATTTGACAAAAATACCTGGGCACCCCATGGTACAGTCAATAAAATTAGCCATCCCAGGAGGCTAAGTAGGCGGCCAACAGTGTTTCGGAGGTAAGGAACGTTACTACATAACTGTTTTTGGGTTTTTAGTAGCAGTATAATTCTCAAGGGTCAATTATTGGATTTGTCTGATGAGCAATATTTTTAATGCTTTAGGATGTATTTCCCAAATGCTTTCATAAAAGACTTTAACAATTTTCATAGTTTCTAGCATAATGTTTTAGAATATGTTTCCTGCGTTAGCCTCAGGATTGTTTTTTAAAAAAATTAATACTTATATTGCTTTTTTTTTGGTACTGGAGATTGAACCCAGGAGCATTCTACCTCTGAGCTACACTCTCAGACCTTTTTGATATTTTGTTTTTATTTTATTTATTTATTTATTTTTTGCGGTACCGGGGATTGAACCCAGGGGCGTTCTACCTCCAAGCTACACCCCTGGTCCTATTTTTTTTTTTTATACTTTATTTTGAAACCAGGTCTCACGAAGTTGCGGAGGGCCTCACTAGGTAGAGAGAGAGAGAGAGAGAGAGAGACAGAGAGAGACAGAGAGAGAGAGAGAGAGAGCTGAGGCTGGCCGCGAACCCGGATCCTCCGGGCTCCGCCTCCCAAAGTACTGGGATTACAAGCGTGCACCACCACGCCCGGCCTGATATTTTGTTTTTAAACAGGGTCTCGCTAGGTTGCTGAGAGTCTCACTATGTTGCTGAGGCTGTCTTCAAACCTGTGATCCTCCCATCTCAGCTTCTCAAGTACTGGGATTACAGGCGTGCACCATTATACCCAGCTTCATTATTGATTTTATTTTCATTTTTTTGATCAATAGGATAAATTTTGTCATGTTTATCTCATATTTGCATTTCCTTTTCTCTGCATTTCTCTAATGAAAGCTTAGCAGTATGTATAAATATATATATAATTTATTGTTATCCTCTGCCATCCTTTTACTATTGGTATCATTTTTACCAAGCTGTTGTTTTACTTTTTATTTAAATGTTGTTAGTTTCTTTTTTACTATAGGTGTTTTAATCTTCTTAATTAAAGGAATTGCCCATTTTGATCCTTTCTCCTATAATTTCTCCTTTTATTTTTAATCCTCTTAGTTGTGATAAATACTTTGCCTTCATTCTTATGATTTAGTTTTAATCTTCTTAGAAATAGTTATGGAGTAAAGCATAGTTTTCTTAGTATCATTTATTAAAGAAAGACTCTGTTTTGATATGCTTCTTTTATGACTTATAAATGTAATTGTGACCTCCCCTAAAATCCATATGTTGAAACCCTAACCTCCCATGTAGCTGTATTTGGAGGTAGGGCCTGTAGGGAGGTGATTAAGATTGAAAAAGATCATGAAGACGGGGCTCTAATCTGAAAGGCCTGGTGCCTGAGAAAGAGACATTAGAATTCTCTCTCCTCCCAGGACAGTGAGAGGGAAGAGGCCACGCCCACCTTGATGATACCCGGATGGATCTTGAACTATTGGCCTCTAGAACCCTGAGAAAGAAGTTTCCTCTGTTCAAGCCACCCAGCCGGTGGCATCTTGTTATGGTAGCCTGAACAGACTAACACAGTGACCTTCTCAGATTTATTGGGATTTTTTTTTTTGAGATCTGTAGTTGCTTTCACTAATAGACCTATTATAGAAATCTCAAGTCACATAAATATACATATAAATATATAGAGTACCATTACAACAAATTTTGATTATTGTTTTTATTTAATGATTTTTTTAAGCCTAGTCTACCCTGTTTTACATAATATTTAGTGCTGGTTACAAAGGTGTCTTTCAAAGTAGGGTACTTCAGTCCTGAGTGTTTTTGCGGTATCTAGCATGCAATTGTAGCCGAGTTTATAAACCAGACATTCCTGTTTAACTTAAGGTGAAAGGGGCCCCGGGGCTGAGCATTTCTTCTAGGAGCCTGTAGCTAGAACATGTGGGCAGTCGAATGAGGTGGGGAGGTGGGACTCTGAGGGTCATTTACATCCTCAATTTATCATTCTAAGTAATGCTAAGAACCAGGTGTAAGTACCTAACATTCTGATTTTCTGAAATGCCTCAATAATTTCTTACTATGAATGCCACCCAGGAATATACTTTTTTTTGGTTAAATGTTTTAAATGTTTTCTTTTTCTAAAAAAATACGAGTGACTTTTAATAACTTGTTGGTCAATTACCTAATTTCCTATTAATGCAGTTTTTCTGAAAGATAAAATGTGAATGAGATGCTGTCCTCAATGAGGCTGAAAGAATAATATGTAATAAATGAGAATGCCATGTCCTGAAAAAAATTGTGTCTCATTCATCTCCAGGTTCAACTCTTTTGTCTGAATTCTCTGGACAATTTGACTCAACTGCTTCTTCAGTAGTGTTAGCTGAATAATCAACTGACTTATTGGCATTGCATAAAGATAGACCAGAATAAGCATCTCTTGCTCTGGAAATGTTAACCATAAGCTGTTCATTATCATTTAGGATGGGTTTACAAAACAGAATAAAAATGATTCACTATGAGTTTTATTTTGCTTTAAATCAGCAACTATTTATAAAATGAAGACAAATAAGCTTAGGAGCAGTCCGGGAGATTAGCCTCAACTCTTTTTTTTTTTTTTTTCGGTACTGGGGATTGAACCCAGGGGCGTTCTACCTCCAAGCTACACCCCCGGCCCTATTTTTTATACATTATTTTGAAACCGGGTCTTACGAAGTTGCAGAGGGCCTCACTAAGTAGCTGAGGCTGGCCGCGAACCTGGATCCTCCTGTCTCAGCCTCCCAAGTACTGGGATTACAAGCATGTACCACCACGCCCAGCTTAGCCTCAACTCTTAAACACTCCTAAGTAGAATGGAGAGTCCTGGAAGGCTTAGTTGCTGGCCATGAACCTTTGTCATATGTGGTCCATGTCTTACTAATGATGTTTCTGGAATGAGGTCCCTGTCTCAGCATCAGTCATAAACTCACCACTCTTTGATTTTACTTTCACCACCTGAGAGACTTCTGGATGCTGCCCTTTGTCCAGATAATGTTTATCATATCCCATTCACAAATTCAGTATCCAGATCTTTCAGATACCTTATGTTCTAAAAAGTACCCCTTCACTACAGCTGTGTAACCTGTTTTTTTTTTTTTCTCGATTCCAGAGTAGCTTATGACTTAAAAGATAGCAAACCCAAGTATAGGAAATTAATAAGACAGAATAGATTTTTTTTTTGGTCACAACTAACCAAATTCAGTACTGATCCCTTGAGAAAGAAAGGGGAAAAAACACCCTTTAATTCAGTAACCAATTATTTTTAAAAACGGATCTAAAGACATAGCAGGAAATTAGACCAACCAGTTTGACATCAGTTAAGTCTCAGAGCAGTTTAAAAAGATGAAATGCTGCAACTTTACAAAGCACAGCGTGATAGCAGTCAATTAAGGTAGCCTCAGGATGTGGCCGGGAGGTTTTAGTAATTTGTGTGTGTATGGCATGGACAAAAATTCTGAAACGTATTGCCATCAGAATTGAGAAAAACAGTAAAAATCATAAAGCAGGATATGGCTACTTGGCATAGCCCTTTTCTTTCTTTCCATATATATATTATATATATATTATATATATATTATATATATTATATATATTATATATATATATAAACACCTTTATATATAGGTTATATATATATATATATAT
>PVJS01012428.1:0-34392 GCA_004027185.1 Glis glis
GAGGGAGGGAGGGAGAAAGGGAGGGAGGGAGGGAGGGAGAGAGGGAGGGAGGGAGGGAGGGAAGCAATGGCAGTGACTGAGTAGCATTTAGACAGGGCACCCAGCCTCTAGTTTTCCACAGTCCTCCCCACTCCCTATATTTTACTCCCAGCTCTCTCTGTTCATTTTCATTACCTGACTGGCCACTGTAGTTAACAGAATTTGCAACCTCCAGCCTGGACCTTGTCAATGAAACACTGTATAGCAAGATTTTCTTTACTTAGTATCACTGCACTTTCAGCACTAAAACTTAAAAAGCTTTTTATGTAGGGCGGGGTGGGGGCAGGGGTAGGGATTGAACCCAGGGACATTCTATCTCTGAACGACACCTCCCTCAGCCTGTTTTATTGTTTGTTTGTTTGTTTGTTTTGAAACAGGGTCTCACTAGGTTGCTGAGAGTCTTGCTACATTGCCGAGGCTACCCTCAAACACAAGATCCTCCTGTCTCAGCCTTGCAAGTACTAGGATTAGAGACATGCACCACCACACCTTACTACATAAAAGATTTTTAATACTTGCTATGTTCTAAATGTTTGTGTCCACCAGCATCCCAAATTCATGTGCTAAAACCTAATCCCTGCTGTGATAACATTAAGAGGTAGGGATTTCTCAGAGGCTCTGCCCTCAGAACTGGGATTAATACCTTGACAAAGGAGAGCCCAGGAAACACATTTGCTTCTTCTATAATGTAAGGACCCAGCAAGAAGGCTTTATCTCTGAAGGAGAAAGTGGCCCCGGGCCAGATGCTGAATCTTCTGGTACCTTGATCTTGATCTTCCCAGCCTCCAGAAGGATAACAGTTTTCTGCTGTTTATAAACTACCCAGTTTATGAAATTTTGCTATAGAAACCTCAATAGGCTAAGACAAGGGTCCTGGGGCAGAGCACTCAGAAATCCAGAATATGGGTGCTGGCCGTCCCTTCTTCTGGTTGGCAAAGTTAGGAAATTATCTTTTCATTCTTTAGCTGATTAGTCTAAAGTACCATATTTTGTATGCTGAATTACTAAATATGACACTAATGTCTCTGAGCAGCTTGTGCTTCTCTAATATGCACTATCCTGTCCTCCTTTGACATGTAAGTACCCTTCCCTAGCATGCATCGTTCCCTGCATGTGAACCATGTGAACGACACATGCAGCATGCATGCCTGCTCCCCCGCCCCGTCCTTGACTTCTACGCCACCAGCCTGCACCCAGCAGTCATTGCTCAGCTCCAGCAATGATAATAATCCCCACTTCTCAGAGGCGTTGTGAGAATTAAAGGGAATCATATGTTTGGGTCCTACCTCGACCATTGCCGAGCCTCCCCATTGCCTAGCCCCATTTCGATTGCTATAACCCATCTGTTCAGATTTTTCAAAGCATAATAAATTGTCTGAGAAACCAGATGGATAATTAAAGCTGAAGCACATAATAGGGGCTATTTAACATCCCCTGGACATGTCCCCAAACTTTGTCCTTGGAAAACTGGAGGAGGAAAGGGTAGACATTTGTTGGCTATGAGTCATTCCTTTGGAAACTTAAAGAGTAAATTCACTCAAAATCCTGAGTTTTGAGAGCAGAACCTAGCAGAGCTCAAGGAGATTTGCTAAACTTTAATCTTTGCTGACTGACATCAACAAAGATACAACCCACCTCTGCAGATTGTATAACAATGAGAAAACAAGTGGGAGTTGTCAAAGAAATAGCACTTGACTTGCTGTTATGGAAGAAATTAATCAACTTGACTGTATCTTAGAAAAAGAAAAGTAAAAAGGTGAGCTTGTATCTAACTTCCTTTAAACTTCCTCCAAAGATAGCAAATGAAATATAGGGCATTTCAATTTACAAGACATCAAATAAACCTAAACGGCTATAAATTCATCCATATCAGTTTCTATACCAACACTTTTACTTTGATTTTGTGTGAAGAAATGTCCTTAGCACTCTTCAAAGCTGATGATCTCACCCTGTATCCTTGATCCTTAATCCCATTTTCTCATTTGATGTTAGACTTTTTCCATCAGTATTTATCTCCGTCCCTCTCCCTTACTCTCTCCTCTTTTCTATTCCTCTCCTTCTCTCTCCCTCTCTTTCTGTATGTCTCTCTCAACTTCACCATATAAATCAGCTAAAACCTTCTTCTAAATGATTAATAAGGAAATATGCACACAAATGCATTTTGATGGCTCTGAGATGGACTTTTCTATCTGTCTATATCACTTCCTTACCCGTCTTCCTATAATGGCCATGTCAGGGGAAGAGGTGAGAATTCTGTGCGTTCTTGGCCTCCGTGATGAAAAGAATTTCAACACGTGCCATCAGAGAAAAGGCAAAGGTTTAATTCAAGAAAGGCAGGGATACAAGTTCAGGGGAGATGCGGGCCATTTCAAAAGGTGAAAAGCAAGTCTCTCTTGGCACTTCCATCCAAACAAGCAAGAGGGAGTGTTTGCTGCTTTCTTAGTTCTTTTATAGAATCCCAATGGGAGGGTAGGTGGGGTAGCACAGTGAAGATCTGGACTTCCTTTTAATTTTCAGGTTCCCTGGCAACCAATGGGTGGTGGCTGGCAGGTGTCTGACCTTTGTCCTCCTCATGGACCCTTGGTTTACAATAAGCATCTCAGGGATCTCGGGTGGGGAGAGGGGCCATTGTGATTAAGGGTGTGGACTCATTGAGGCTTCTGCCTAAGACAGAACACACCCTATATGGTGGAGTTAGAGATCACGAATTTTCCAGATTTTAAAACTATATTTTAGCCGGGCATGGTGGCGCACGCTTGTAATCTTAGTACTTGGGAGGCTGAGACAGGAGGATCCGGGTTCGCTGCCAGCCTCAGCTACTTAGTGAGGTCCCCCACAACTTAGTGAGACCCTGTTTCAAAATAAAGAATAGCTCGGAGGTAGAATGCTCCTGGGTTCAATCCCCAGTACCGCAAAAAAAAAAAAAAACACTATATCTTCCTTCCCATTGTCTCCTTTCTACCTAAAATTTTTATCTCTTCTATTCTATCTCATCAGCCATGCCACTTGGAAAAACAATTTACAAATGACTTCCACCTCCCAAGCACCCATTTTTCTATTCATTAACTAAATACATGATTGAAATCTCTCTTACCAATTCATTTTACTCATTTCTACTATGTTGCTAACTAATATGAACTCAATGTCATTATTATTGTACTTTGTTATCTCCACCCTGATGACCTTCAAATATATACCTTTCTCCACCACAGATTTCTTTTTCATTTGGAACTACTATCCAGCTGCACAGATAGGTCATGCTAAGTCACTTCAGATCAATATTGGTGAAGCTGAAATTAAACCTACCTTTTCTCTTCTGATTCCAAAGCTGCATATTGACATTCCTATCTGACAACCAGTCACTTAAGCAAGAAAGTCAGGTGTCATGCTTGATTTGTCTTTCTCCTTTGTATCACACTGATCATTAAGTTTTTCCAAGTCTACTTTCCCCCAAAATATGTTATACCAGAGCATAGCGATTGGTTGGTTGGACTGTGGGACTTTGTAAAGGATGCCCCTTACTTCATTCTTTCTCTGTTCCAACTTATCATCTACACCAAAGCCAAGAGGATGTTTCATCCTGTTATCTCCCTACTTAAAACTTTATCCTTTCTTGAAGGCTAAAGTAAAATCATTGTTTTGGCCCTCTGTGATCTGGCTTCTGGTGACCTCTCCAATCTCATTTGTCTTCATTGCCATTTGGAGGCTGTAAGACTATGGAGATACTGAGGTAGGGTAGGAAAAAAAATAGTAGGTAAAAAGGAGGCAAACTGGAAAGGAAGGAGGGAAATATAGTTTCAAAATCTAGGAACTTCATTATCTTCACCCTACAGGGTCTGCTCGTTCTTAGGCAAAGGTCCTCCTCAATAGGCCCATACTTTTTAATCATAATGGCCTATCTCCCCACCTGAAATTCCTGAGATCTTAGTAAATGAAGGATCCACAAAAAAAGAAAAAACGTCTGACCATTGGTTATCACCCAGCACCCACCAATAAAATGGCGGGTACCTGAGGATTCAAAAACGGGGACCCAGGCCCCCATCCCTGTCATGCACCCCTACCCACCCCCTCATGGGGTCTCCTATAAACAGGACTGTAAAGACCCCAAAGTCACTCTCTCTCTCTTAAGATGGCCTATGTTCTTTCTTGAATGTGTATCCCCCACTTTCCTAAATAAACCTCTGTCTTTGTCTCTGACTGGCACCTGCTGAAATTCTTTTCTGCCAAGGAGGTGAGGAATGGACCCATCATCTCCTGACAATACCATCTTACTGCAAGGCTTTATGCATTTGCCTGAGCTCTCTTTGGCTGTCATCTACCCCCACTTCTCTTTTCTACTAAGAAAATTCCTACTCTTTGACTCTCTTCTTGGACATTTTTCCTGACCACCTTCTCTCTGTCCACCACTCACTACCATCAGAAGGTTGAGCATTCCCTCTCTGGCATCCACATCCTGTGTCCATGCCCTATTAAAGAGCAAATCCCACTGAATTTGCAAATTGCTTACCTCTTTTAAATGAAGATTCCAAGAGGGAAGTACAATGTTTGGTCTTTGAATTTTCAACCCAGCCTAATGCCTGACACTTAGCAGGAGATTAATAGATGTGTGGGGAATAAACATATCATTTCAATTTATAAACATGCAATAAGAGCTTACTAAAATGTTATGAGCTGAAGAAATAAGAATGAATTAGCACTCTGATGTACTTACAGCCTAGCGACACATATAAATCAGGTGACTTGCACAAAACACAAACATAATGGAAATTAATGGATTTATTGTCCCTGGTATGACTTGACAGAGTAAACTAGAGTAAGTGTGTTATTGTCGTTGTTTATTATAAATACCAAGATTTGCATGATAGATAAGATAGGAAGCAATTATCTGCTTTTCACAAAACAAAATTTTATTTTTTTATTGTTTTTTATTTATTTATTTTTTTAATGTGCTTTTATTGGTGCATTGGAGTCTTACATTGCAATGAATATCTATTTGATGTTAACATATATGCACACAGCTCTTAGTGCCCCCCCGCCTCCCCCCACCCGTATGAAGTACCAAGAATGATGTTGGTATATTTTCACAACAAAATTTTAAAATAAATTATTTTGTTAGTGGATTTATTACAATATACCTTGAAGTTACTATATCCTTAAAAATCTTGCAGTATACAGCAAATCTTTTACATGAAAATTGCATAGAATGAAGTGAACCTGATCTTCCAGTAGCCTAGCTATTTTATCCCATCACCCATAAGCATTCAAGACTGATGCACAAGTAACTTCTCAACAGGTGCCAACAGGAAAAGTCAGGTCAGGTCAAAGTCAAAGGCCATACGGCTAGAGTGGGAAATTACTCTCCAAGATCTAAAGGCCGGCATGTGGAAAACAAAGCCAGCATGCATATGGAATAAAGAGTATCTTTTCCTATAGGTTTCAGAAGTGTGCAATATCTGATTCATATTAAATTCCAAGCATATGTTGTTCATTAAATATTTCTTAAAGAGATTCAACTGTGAGAAAACATACAAGGAACCTACCATAATCTGTCCTGTAGGAAACCACGAAAATTAAATAACAGTTATAGTAAATTATAATATATGCCTTAGTAGGAGAGGTCACCTAGGAGGGGCACTAAACCCATTTTGAGAAAAGTCACAAGAGATTTTCCAGGAAGAAATGATGCCATCAGCTGAGACTTGGGGAAATCATTCATTCAACTATATTTACTGAGTAGCTACTGTTTGGCCAAGTAGAAATGAAAAACTGGGCAAAATCATTGCCTTCATGGATCATACATTCCAGTGGAGGAAAGACAAACAACAGATGTATAAACGTATAGCATGACATTAAGACTAAAAGAAATAGGGCAATGAGAAGTTTCTCTTCTCATGCAGGATGGTTAAAGGATATTCACTCTGATGTAATGACATTCGAAAAGAAAGCAGGAGGATAAACAGAAGAGAGCTATGCAGCTATCCTTAGGGGGGATACTCCAAGTGAAGGAAACTACATGAGGGCAGTCATAGAGAAAGGAGTTCATGGCCTTTTTGAGGGTCTAAAACTTCAGTATGTCTGAAACATACTCTACAGGGATAGAGTCAGTAAGAAAAAGATGGTTAGGCAAGTAGATAGTCATTGATTGTATAGCTAGCATCCATTCCCCCAGTTCTACTACTCTCAACTTTCAAGACTTCTTCTTTTTTCTTTATTAGCAAAGACATTTTATTTTGATAAATTCAGACTGAAATCAAAAGATAATGTACACTAAAAATAAAATTTAAAGAAAGTTTAGAGTTGGACACTTCAGCATTTTCAGTTTGAGTTCTAACTTGAGGTTATATAAATGGAATATCCCTCATTTGAAATTCTTGGGACCAGAAGTGTTTCAGACTTCTGATTTTCTGAGATTTGGGACTATTTTCATTATACATATAATGAGATGGCCTCAAGAATAGACCCAAGTCTAACTATGGAATTTATTTGTGTTTCATAAATACTTCCTACACATAGAGAGTGATATTACACAATACTGTTAGTGTGCCTCTGCTTTGACTGTGACCCATCACATGAGCTCAGCTGTGAAATTTTCCACTTGTATCATCATACAGGTGCTCAAAATATTTTAAATTTTGGTGCATCCTGGATTTCAGATTTTCCAATTATGGATACTCAACCTGTACCACTGCTTTCTTCTCTCAACCTGGGTGTTCCGCACTTAACTCAGACACATGCCTCATAAAGCTTATTTTTATTGTTCCAACTAACAACTCTTCTTTCAGTATTCTGACCATTTCATGACACCTGTTTCTAATATGGACCAAAAATGGGATTTTTTTTTCATTAAAGAACCATCCCTCCATGCTGGCAATGTAGCTTGGTGGTAGAGCACTTTCCTAGCATGTATGAGGCCATGGGTTCAATCCCTAGTCTCACACACACACACACACACACACCCATACACACACCATCTGTTCTGGTTTTGTGGCAACCATGAGTTGTGGTGGAGTCAATAGCCACCAGCACCACATATGGGCCTAGGTCATATTATGACAATCAGAAGAACCTGTTTGCTCCATCTAATGCAATTTGTTCAGATTAGTCCATGCAAAACAAAGCTTGGTTTTGTTTCATGGTTTCAGGAACCGATGTCTTCTGATCCCCTAGATGGGAAGGAGAGCCACCATCTTGCAACCACCAGGAGAGCAAACCTGAGAAGGAGGCAGAAAACCAGGGGAATCACAGAGAAACAGAACAAGACTGCAATCAGATCTCTGGGCTTTACAGCAATGTGAGTCAGTGTGAGCTGAATTTTCTAGTATATGTAACTAAAACTGTCTTAGAAAAAAAAATCCAGAACCAGATCATGATGTGCTTTTTAAACATGTTAAGGCATTTGGGATTAAATTTATGGGAACTAGAAAGACAATGAAAAGTCTTATATGGAGAGGTAGCACAATTGTGGACTAGTGAACTCTGACTGTCATCAGAAGGGAGATGACAAAGAATCTTAATTCTATAGTTTGGTTTAGTATTTACTATGGGGGCTCCTGAAAAGAACTCAATAAGTGAGTTTGTAGCAAGCTTGTCCACACATCAATAGCAAGTTTTTGCTAACAGTGCTACTACCTAAACAGCATTTATAAGTGTTAGCATAAAATTTATTGCCAAATCTTTCCTCTTACATGTCAACATCACCAACTCGGAGACACTAAATAGCAATTTCCAGGAAATTCTTAAGAGAAATTCTCTTGATAAGCTGCACTCACATTTTAGTCAAGAAAGTTCTAAGGGGCTAAGAACAGCTTTGATCTTATTGTCCAGGTAGACTGATGATGAAAAGACTATTGATGTCATCTTGACACATTACTCTCCCCTACTCCCCAGCAGTTTTGTTTATTCTCCTTCTAAAATGCTTTTTTTTTTTTTTGGTACTGGAGATTGAACCCATAGACATTATACCTCTGAGCTACATCCTCAGCCTTATTTTTTAATTTTTAAAATTTTGAAACAGAGCCTTGCTAAGTTGCTGAGGGACCTCGCTTAGGTGCTGAGGCTGGTCTTGAACTTGCAATCCTCCTGTCTTAGCCTCCCAAGTACTGGGATTATAGGCATATGCCACCATGCCCAGCTTTAAAGGCATTATTTATCTATGCACTTCACTTGATCTCCACTGTTACTTCCTTAAGGAAAACTGTCATCAGAAACCACACAGAATAAGCCATGCGTGGTGGCGCACGCTTGTAATCTCAATACTTGGGAGGCTGAGCCAGGAGAATCCAGGTTCACGGCCAGCCTCAGCTACTTAGTGAGGCCTTCCGCAACTTAGTGAGACCCTGTTTCAAAATAAAGAATAAAAAATAGGGCTGGGGGTGGAGCTTGGAGGTAGAATGCCCCTGGGTTCAATCCCAATACCGCCAAAAAAAGAACCAAAAAAAAAAAGGAACCACACAGAATAGGAAAACCTGTCCTAACTGGCTATCACTTCTGTCCCTACCTCGCCAGCAGCCAGAATGAGCATGTTGGAACCATAAACCTGGTTCTAGTTTTCTCCTACTTCAAACTCCCCAGTGGCTTCCCACTGAGCTCAAAACCAAAATCATAACCTTTAATCTGACCCAAAAAGTTCTATAGGATCTGTTCCCATCTATGCTGCAGGTGTATGTCAACCAACCTCATCTCCACCACTCCATGCAGCACTCATGGAGCATACAACCCAGATGTCCATCTGCTCCACAGATACGCCACATGTCTCCCCAAGGCATACTACATTAGTGTCCTTTTCCAGATGGTCTTCTGCCTTCTCTGACATTAGCAAATAATTTTTCTGGATTTAGATCAATGTCACTTTACCACAGAGAATTTCTCTAATTCCTTGGGCTTTAATAAATTCTCATGCCACCTGCTTTTGTAGAACTAGATATTGTCCTTCATGTCCTTTCACAGAAGCTAATTATATATTTATTTGAAAAATTAGAAGTTAATATCTATCTCTCCTTCATTTGACTATAAACTCCAAGAAGGCAGGGACAAACCACAGTTGTTTGATTCCTCATTCAATCCTAGAACTTACCATATAGCATGAAAAATAGTGAGAATTAAATATGCATGAATCAGTATGCAAATAAATCACCACAGTCCTTTAAAATAAAAACTTAGCCATGCTTCCTTGAATGCTGTTTCCTTGCAGTCCACAGGTCATGTGCTAAAGGCAAAATGCTTTGCTTAGTTCTTCCATTCCCTAGTAGACTTTAATGCTAGTCACTTCTCCATCTCAATTTATTCATATTTACTCAGTTTTTCTTCTAAAATCTTAGGAACTAGGTTTTTTCTCTTGTAAATTTTACAAGTCTTTCTAAAGTGGATACATTTTTGCCCTTCTTTTAATTACCCAAAGGAGAAAGTGCTTGCTTTTATTAGGTACCAAGTTAATGACTAAACATCATAAAACCTACTCAACACAAGCTATTAGCTCTATTCCTTACTTATTCTCCTTAGCATTTTCTTTTTAAGTAAGAGATTAGCTCAAAATGCATATATGTTGGAATAAGTCTTTGTTACCATGGCAATAACCAGAAATAAAAGCAATGTTAAAAAAATGTGTTACTGTCATAGAGTAAGGAATGAGATCTAAGCAAAATTATCTTCCAAATTATAAACATTCTCAAAGTGGAATCAAAATTTCTAGTATAACTTTTTTTCATCATTACACTGCCAATCTAGAATTCTGGTAAATAATCAGAAATCATTTGAACTTATTTTCTATATGATATATAAACAGTATGCTCTGTGAGGACTCTTCCTGTTCAAATTGAAATGGGAAAGTCTCCTACCCAGAAAGAGACCCTTCCCTTTATGCTGCTACTCTCTGTTTCCTGAGAAAGGAGGCTCAGCATCAGTAGCAGCTGCTGAACTCATGTTCAAAGCAAGAAGATAGCCCCAGTTAGACATGGTCCCCCTGGTCTCTCCTAGAGTGAGAGAAAAGGTGGAATTCATATAAATGCATAGTGCAAAGTCCTAGGTTTTAATGAGGTTTGAGAACCTGCCAAGTACTGTGCTAAGAACAGTGCACACTGTGATAGTTAAGACATGGCCCTGTCTTCAAGAAGCACAGAGTCTAGTGTTCAGGAGAGGCATTTATGATGCAGCGAGGGGCAGAAGAGGAATGCAGAGAGTACTAAAGCATGGAAGAAGGCCATGCAGTACTTCACAGAAAAAGCAATGGTGAGTTGGAATCTTAAAGTGCAAGTGGGATTTGTCCAGAAAAGGCGAGATGGGATAACAAAAATTCAAAATATTCCACAGCCAGTACAGCCCAGATAGTAACAAATTAAAAGGTCTTGGAACCCGCATCCCCACCTCACTTTGTGCCAAGTGTTTGACTTATTAGATTTGGGGGGAAGGAACAAAGAATCTTGTGGGAAAAGACAGAAGAGCGATAATTTACATCCTTCTATGAGAACAATTTGATATCTTAAAACCAGTGTGTGGCCAGGCTAGTGTATATTTATTCAATATTCATCATGAGTTGGGGAGAAGCTTACAGACGAGAAAACCATCTGCACAAGAACATGGAGGGTTAAAGACCACGAAGAGCCTCAGCTACTCCAGGCTGAAACCCTGCAGCACTGGCTCTAAAGGAGAGGACGCTGGTGAGACAGGCAAAGGCCAGTTCCTGAAGAATCTTGTTTCCCAGACTAAAGTGATTAACTTTTTTTCAGTGATGATAAGACACCAAAGACTTTCCTGCAGGGGAGAGACTTGGTTAAAAAGATCATTTTGGTCTTAGAGTGAGGATTCCGTTAGTGAGGGGAGATGACTGAAAGCCAGGAGACAGGGTAAAGAAGCAACAAGGAAATACATCTGTTTCCAACAGCACGGCTAGCAAAAGGCTCTGAAATCTCCTCCTGCTCTTATACAACTAGAAAATAGATAAACTGGAGAGTTCAGATTTTTAATACATGACTGGGATCACAAGATAGTATGGGAAATTGCAGAAAGATAAACCGAAGGAAAGAAAAAAATAGCAAACTGAATATGGTCAGGGGCAGGAAGCTCTCTGGAAGCAAAGGCTGACACCAGCTCTGGGACGTAGCAGCTGCACCCAGGCCAGCCCAGCTCATAGAACTGAACCTGTGACCTGCATTACCTGTGGTAGGGGTGCACTGAAGTATCTCAGTATGGCCAGCATGCCCAATTATCTGCACAATCTATCAATTTTTTCCTATATATCATGAAAATATCTTATTTTAAAATTATGTTTAGTATTGTTGCATCTTCCTATTGAGTTGAATCCCTTTTAAAATTTTATAGCAATTTCTTTTAATGCTTGCTGTTTTCTTTAGTCTATTTTATCTGATATGAACATAGCAGCTGAATCTTTCCTTATGTACTATTTCCCTGTCATATTTTATTTCCTTCCTTTTGCTTCCAGCTTTTCTGAGACTTTGCATTTTTGTCTTCCTTAAACACAGTATAGCTACTTATTTTCCAAATTCGTATGAGAATCTTTCTGTTTTAATTAGTGAGCTTAGTCTTATATTTACTGTAATTAGTAATATATATTTGGACATGTTTCTACTATCTTAGTACTATTTTCCTTAATGTTTATGTTGCTCTTCCTCTTTTTCTTGCTTTATTGGATTAATTGAAATATGTGCTTGTTCTAATTTGAAGGAAACCAAATATAAAGAATTTTTGAGTTGAAGACAATCAAAAGGCAAGGGCGCTCTCTGCTTTCCTTCTCCCTTTGCCTGAAATCAGGACAGAGATCCACAAAGACAAAGGCCTTTCTGCCCTCTTTCTCCCTTTCCTGCCTAAAGACAGCATGTTAATCCAATTTATAATGCTTGCTTATCTGGTCAGGGATGGCGGCACCAAGGGTTTACTCCTCCCTATAGTTCCCCACCTTTAGAAGCCCAGGACTGCTCTCCTCTTTGCCCTGTCACTTCTCTACAATTCATTGTTTTCGGTTGAAGATCTTATATAAGCCAGGACACTAAGCCACTGCGTAGAGTCACTTTTGAACTGAGGTTTCTCCTGCATGATGTGCACTGTATGCATTACTACACTTGTTTGTTTCTTCTCCTGTTAATCTGTCTTTTCTTACAGAGGTCTGTCCCAAAGATGAATTTGTGAGGGTTGCAGGTTTCATTTTTTCCCCTTACTGATTTGGAAGTTATATAGTTTATTTCTATTATTTAGCAACTGTTCTTTGGGGTATAATACAAAAATATATTTAATCTTTGTTCTATTTCCTAGTACAGAGCTCCTAAACCCTTGGAATTTCCTGAGTGATAGGAGTTTTACTGATATTTGTAATGGCTCCTTTCAATCATACCTGAGTTTATACTTTTTGGGTGACTGAGAATGGGGCTCTGAGATAGCTTCAGGATGGAGCTGGTCAACAGAAAGACCAAGTGATTAGAGGGTTGGAACTCTCAGCCTATCTGCTCAGGGGAGAGGTTAAGCTCTGTAAAAACTAGATCAATGAGATGTAATGATCTCTCTGGGTCGGTGCTGGGAGGGCTTAGAAGCTCATACTGCCCCACCCCACACCTTGCCCTGTCCATAAGCCTCATCTGACTGCCCCCGAGCTGCATCCTTTACAATAAACTGATAGATGTAAGTATAGTGTTTCCCTGGGTTCTACGAGCTGTTCTAGCAAATTATCAAACTTGGAAACAGGTCTTGGAAACCCCTGATTTATAGGCAGTTGGTCAGAAGAAGAGGAGGCCTGGACTTGCAACTGACATTTCAAATGGGACACTCTTATGGACTAAACCCTAAATCTGTGCACTCAGATAGTGTCAGAATTTGTCCAGAGATTGGAGGATTGGTTATTACTATTGGAAAACATCACCAAATTTTCAAACACTGTCACGCCTAATTAGTGATGTCTAAAAGTAATTAATATTTTAGCCTTCCAGATACTATAAGGACATTGGAACAGAAAATTCTAATCACCTTTTTTATGACTTTTAGAATGATGCCATTGCAGAGTACTTTGTTTCTGATTTTTAATTATTACTATCAGTATCATCATTCATATAGTATTATTTAAATTTAACTAGTAATTTGCTATTATTGCTCGCTATTCCTTTTTTGTGTTGTAAACTTCCTTCTGAAACCATTTTCTTTAACCTCAAAATCCTTTTTAGTTTTTTAAATTTTCTTAGTTCAGTTTTCTGGTCATAAACATTATTTTCAGTTTTTGTTTGGTTACCTCACTTGGTTGAGTTTGAAGGCAGTGACCATCTAATCATTGATGGTCTAGCATTCTAAGCCCTAAGGCACAAAACAGTTTTTTTTTAAATTATGACTTGTGTTTCCTGTGAATTAAATGTGTTCTTTAAACAAGACTTTGTCTGGACAATTATTATGTAAGTGAGAAATATAAGCACTGTGGAGTGAAATAGCTGCTTCATACTGCACTGAGAGCTAAGAAAATAGCAAATGTAGGCTTAGAATTCTTGCTTTAAGACATGTTAAGATGTATAGGGAGTTTATGACTACCCTAAAAAAATGGCTGTTATTTATTATAGCCACAGGGCTGATGTAATTTTAAAATTAGATGGAGGCTTAGCTCTGGAGTTGCTTAACTACAATATAAGTAGAATTAACAGCCATGCAAAGTCTCTTCTGTGAAAGATGGGACATTTATTATAAAAGGTGGGAGCCCATGATTTGGGTCAATCCAGATATACCTCAATACCATGAACTCCCCAAAAGCAAAGAACCCCATTGTTAGCAGAAACGACCCCTTCTACTCTGAACAGTACAAAACCATACATCTTACTTGAAAACTCTATAAGGACCTTACCTGAGATAAATGTCACACTGACGGATAACAACTGTCCTTATGGCTGAAAACTATCATCCTTCATTGTCTTGAGTTTTATATCCAGTCAGATTAAAACACATCCCAGAGGAGCAATGCACAGTCCTTCCTATAAGGAGAATATTTACACAGCAGAAGAACTCTACAATTTTGTTCATTTATACCAATAGACATTCAGGAAATATGTGGGAATAGACCCTGAGAATTTTAGATAAAGGAGGAAAGGGTATGATCCTACTTTAAGAAGGGTTTATCAATATCGTTGTACTTTCCAAAGATCCTGGGATCAATACGCTTGCATAAGCAGTTCAACTTTTTAAAATAATACTTCACGGATTTGGGTTTTTTTAATTTGTTTGTTTTAAAGCAACATATGCAACATTTGGTGGTACTGCTTTGGCCCATTTACCAAATAATCCATAAATTCTCTGTGGTGTTAAAGAAAATTTGCACTGGATGAAGATAAATAGGCAATGGAAATTTTATTCAAGACTACTGCAAAAGGGGATAAAGGAAGACTTTATTGAAGACTGTCGCAATACAGGAGAAAGATTAAACTCAACTCTACTGAAACAAAAGGTAGACAGGTTTCTAAGAAGTTGAATGAGCTAGTGGAAAAGTACTAGAAGACTGGGGGAAGTTATGGGGGAAATTGTTCAAGGAGGGTAGGCTATCAGTATCTACTAACTGTGGCCTTATCATCACACCTCTTTCAGTGATTGCGTTTCAAAGGGATAGATCCTGCCAAGTACAGTGGCACACGCCTGCAACCCTAGTACTTGGGAGGCTGAGACAGGAGGATTCCAAGTTAGAGCCCAGCCTCAGCAATTTAGTGAAACCCTATTTCAAAATAAAAAATAAAAGGGCTGAGGATGTAGCTCAGAGGTAGAATCCCCAGTACCAAAAAAAAAAAAAAAGTGGATAAATCCCAGATCCTTGAGAAAACCTATCCTGGATTGTAAAGCTGGCAAGAGGCCTGAGAAGGTTAACATCGCAAGGGGCAGAGAAAGAATTCATAATTGCAAGTTTTGAAAGCTAATGTTCTCAGAAAAGGGAAGTCAGGGTCCCTTAGTCAGGAAGAAACCTGTCTAGAATTTAATTAAACTGAGAAGATCTTGGCCTGTGGGCCCCTTGCAATAGGTGTTCTCTTGCTGTCTCAGGCTACAGGAAAGCAAGCCCATGCTGGGGGTTTAGGAGTCCACAGACCTGTCCGGCATAGAGTGTCTGGAAGAAATTTTGTGCCATAGAGAGAAAGCATCATTAAAAGAATCTTGGTGCAATTTTTAAGACTTTGTAGCAAAACTATGTCCTCATTGGAAAATAACTCTTCTCTTCTTGAGAAATAACTCGATTATTAGATTTTGGTGGAGTCTGAATACCTAACCACAGGCTCAAGAGTGTGTAAGCATCCTGAGTTCATCCTCTTGAACCAGGTGTCAACTGACCACAAAGCCAGAAAAACAGGCTTTCACAGCAGCACTGTCGTCATGGGACCAAGGCTGGATACAAGTGCTGGTTTTGCTTAATTTGAAAACTTGGTGATATTTAACTTTAATAGCACATGACTTATTAGTGTTGGACTGTAATGGAATTCTAATCCTAGTAAGTTATGTTCTTTTTAATAATAAATTAAATCATTGTTATTGGTCAAATATGAAGAACAAATTAATTATAAGTGCTTACTAGAGTAGCCAAATACTGAAAGTCTGACAAATTTAAAGAAAATAACCTCTGAGACTCTGAGAAGCTAAAAATCACGTTTCCTTAGATGCTTTTTATTTTATTTTCACCACCAGTTCAAGTCTACAAGACATATTTAAGTTGCGAAAATTGCCTTTCTTCAGATTTTGCCCCATTTGGAATACCATCGATGGTAAGTTCCTCATAGTTCAAGGAACTGTTCTTGAAGTGTGTGTGTGCTTTCAGGTGCTGATCATGTTCAGCATAGAACTCTGGAATATGTGCTATTCATTCATTTGTTAATTCATAGTTTCAGTCAACACTAAAAGTCTCTATTCTCCAGATAGTGTTTGTGTACTAAAAAACACCGTGACCATCAAGGTATGAGCCTTGACAATGAGGAATCACAGACAAAGTAGGAAGTGAAATAAATCCGTCTTTGTTTATTTCCAGGTCTGGCTTAAAGAATTATATGCAAAATATACACATCAGTTTTAGCACACACTTTTTTCCTACTTCAAACGTAAGATATCAGAGTAGTGGCTTTCAACCCAGCATTGAATGAGCAAGAAAAATATCCATGAAATAATGTCCAAGTATGACATAGCACACCCACAAGTATACATGTCACAAAACAACCACTTATTCTCGCAATAAATACTGAGGAGCATCTACGCTGGTCCAGATATGCCAGGAAGAGTGTGGACAGTTCCTATATTTACTCCACATTGTAGCCCAACTATCATCCAATTTCTCTTGTCCCATTACAGCAAATTCTCCTTCAAAAACTGAAGCCTGCATTCTACATTTCTTCTCTAATTCTCCCTTGAACCCTCTCCAACAGACTAGCATAGATTACCAAAGTGGGCAATACTGCCCCCTGGGGAGCACTGGAACAAAATACAGATCTATAAAAGAAAGCAAATTTGTCATTGCATCTTTTTGTTAATTTGCTTTAAAAAGGTAGATTTCCAGGGTGTTGCTGAGTAATTTGGGGGGGGAGCAAAAATAGGATGGTAAGCCAAATAAATTTGGGAATCTATACTTTAAATCTTTCACATCCTGAAATAAAGCTATTTCCAAGGTTCCCAAAATCTCCATGTTGCTAAATCCAGTAGTCAACTTGCTTTTCTCACCTAAATGACCTTTCTTTTATTGGTACATTGTAATCATACATCTTGATGAAGTTCAGGGTGATAAAGGCATACAAGCACACAGCACTCATTATTTTACATTGTTTCCTCCTTTTGGAAACACTTTCTTAACTTGGCTCTGGGCAAGCTGCTGGCCAATCCTTTTTTCTCTCTTTTACTGTTTTTTCTTCTCATGGACTCTCCCTCTCTCTCTTCCTGCTGCCATTCCCAAGGCATTGGTCCCTGGCCCTCCTCTGTGTCATTTGATTTGCTTCTACCTTTTGGCTGCTGGGAATACTGCTTACTACCTGGGTGATCTTCTTCAGTCATATAGCTATAAATAACACCTATATAACTTTACATTTTGCCTGAACTCCAGACTTGAAGATCTAACTGCCTACTCAGCATTTCCATTTGCATGTCTAACTATGTCAAGCTTAATGACTCCACATTGAACTCTTCAGCCTTCTCATCACCCCTACCCACCTGCTCCACCATGAGGAGCTCCTCCTGGAGGCTTCCACAACTCACTGAAAATTTCATTCTAACATTTTCGTAGTCAGTAACCTTGTACTTAATTTAGACTTCTCATTCTTCTTCAATCCCACATCAGATCCAACAGCAAACCATGATGGCTCTACCTTCAAAATATTTCCACTGGAAGGCTGAAACAGGAGGATCGCAGGTTTGAGGCCAGGCTCAGCAACTTAGCGAGACTCTGTTTCAAAATAAAAAAATAAAAGAGGACTGGGAGTGCAGCTCAGAGATATAATGTCCCTGAGTTCAGCATCCAATCCAATCCAATACCACACAATAATATAAAATAAAATAAAAATATTTCTAGGTTCTTATATTTCTCATTCCACTTTTATCACTGGACCAATCCTTCATCATCCTTCACCCAAACTATTGCAAAAGCTCCCTAATTTCTTCCCTTAACCTGAGTGCACTGTTCTCTGAAGTGGCATGATTCTGTGAGAACATGAGTTTCCCTGGCTGTTCCGCTGCTCAGAACCCACCTGAGGCTTTCCTTTTCACTCAAGTCCTTAGAATACTTGGCCAGGCCTAACATCTGCCTCCCAGTTACCCACCTGCTATGGTTGAATGTGTCCCCCAAAGGTGATGTGCTGGAAACTCTGCTCCCACCATGGAGAGGTGAGACATTTAAGAGGTGGATAGGTCATGAGGGCTCTTCTGATCACAGGATTGGGTCAGCTGTCAGAAAGTGGATTTGTGGAATGAGCAAGTTCAGCCTCCTTTGGTTCTCTTACTCCCACGCATGTGCCCTCCTGCCCTTCTGCCTTGCAACATGGGCTGGCACTGCAAGAAGACCTGTTATGGTTTGGATCTTGACTATGTTAAGATCCAAAGGCCCCTATGTTAAAGGTTCGGTTGGCAGCCTGTGGCACTATTAGAAGGTGGTGGAACCTTCAGGAGGTGAAGTCTAATGGAAGGAAATTGGGTCATTGGATGAGTGACCTTGGAGGGATACTGAGACCCTGGCCCCTTCCTGTCTCTCTCTTTGCATTCCAGCTAAGCAGCTTCCTCTACCACAAGTGCTCCTGCCATAATGTACTGGTTCGCCACAGGCCCAAAAGCAACAAGTCAACTGACCATGGCCTGAAACCTCTAAAACTGTGAGCCAAAATAAACTTTTCTTCTTTTTAACCTAAATATCTCAGGTATTGGTCAGTAATGGGAAGCTGACCAGCACAAGGCCCTTGTCACATGCTGGCACCTTGATGTTGGACTTCCCAGTCTCCAGAACTGTAGTAAATAAATAATTTTCATTATAAATTATCTAGTATGTGGTATTCTGTTATAGAAACACAAAATGGGCTAAGATACCACCCATCATTCTCTGGTTTTATCTCTTGTTTCTCTCCATTTCTATTACTACGCTCCAGGCACACTGACCTCACTCCTGCTAGAACACCCCAAATGCATTTCCATCTCAGGGCATTTATACATAAGCTATTCCCCCTAAATGGAAAGCTTATAACAAAACAGTCATGTTCATCTTCAAGCAAGGCCTGCCGTGCTAACCTACATAAAATAGCCATATTTCTCTTCTACAACACACTTTATTCCCCCTTCTTTGTTTTATTCTTCTCGATGGCACTAACCATGTGGATGGAACACTCTATATTTGTTTATTTTTTTAATTATCCGATTCCTTCCTTAGATTCTCAGCTCCATGTAGGAAGGTAGTTTGTGCTTTCTGTGCCTGGTTTTGTCTGAAAACAAGTATGATACAGAGTAGGTGCTCAATTAGCATTAATTGAGTGAGTGAACAACTTGAAAGAAGTGGAACTTCCACCCTATCTGGTAAGATGAATATCATTTAGATAGTAGTGGAATATATTACCCTTCTGTGTAAGTATATGTAAGTGCCATTTGAAAATATAAACACTATAGGAATGATTTAAAGATAGGATAGTAGGGTGTGACTACTTAACTATCAAAGAGGATAGTTAAGGAAATGGTAGACCCTAACTAAAAAGCATCATTCAAACTCCTCTGGATCATGTGTGTGTGTGTGTGTGTGTGTGTGTGTGTGTGTGTGTGTACGTGTTATTGGGGATTGAACCCAGGAGTGTTCTACCCCTGAGCTATATTCTCAGCCCCATTTTTTTAAACAAGGTCTCAGTAAGTTGCTGAGGTCCTCACTATGTTGTTGAGGCTGGCCTTGAACCCTCAATCCTCCTCTCTCAGACTCTGAAGTACTGAGATTACAGGTATGTGCCACCACGCCTGCCTCTTGATCATTTTTAAGTGACAAAATCCCAGGGTTTGCTTTGTTTCCCTCCTGAAAAATTTCTCAGACCAAAGCGACAGTGCTACTGCTTAAGTATTAAGGCACACCGTTCCCACAGTGCCTCAGAGTCCAACCACCAGCAAGAGTCTCTCACCTAAGAATCACCCAGCAGAACCCACCAAGGCAGAGATTCAGGTTCCTTCCAGATCAAGGTTGCCCAAAATGTGGGCAAGTCAAACGAAATCTCTGTTGCTTTTCTCCTATGCAAACCATGCCACACTGGATTTCTCCTCCCAGAGTCACCCAAGAGGACCTTCAGATATGGGGATGGTGATGTTTATTTTGCTAGTATGCAATTATTTTCCATGTACAAAGAGAGAGTGGGGACCATGCATGTAATTGTATTAGCTGGACTTTCTAGTTTCTATGTCTGATGTTTTGCCATCCAGGGCTTTGCTGCCTAGGGAGTGACCACCCTTCCCAGGATTAGCAGCTTCTTAGAGGTAGCCAAATGATGCCCCCACAATCACACTGTCCTACACAAACTAACAGATCCCATCCCCTCACCTGCCTCTCCTTACTCGATGGACACTCTTCCCCTGCCCTCACCACCCCACAGCTAAGCATCAGGCACCCGGGAGCAGTCCCCACACCTCAGCCCACTGGAATTATTCAGACTAGTCAATCCTAAACCTACTTAGTCTGCTTAGCCAGCCTCACCCAGTCCCTCCCTTGAAAAAACTCGAAAATGGTTTATTTGATTATCTCTCACTGACTGTCATTGGCCTCAACATTCTCTCTTATGGCCTTGCAGGACATGGTGTGTCCCTCCTCTTTGAAACTGAGTAATAAATGATCTTCAATGGCAGTTGTCACCTGATCTACTAGCCTCATCATACCTGATTAAAATAATTTACTCTTATGCTTAGAATCTAAATCATCGGATATTTCACAATTATAATCATAATATATTTTTTTTCAAAAACCTGAAATCCTCTTCTCCAAACACCGAATTGGCTATAGAGAAGCAATCACAAGCTGTTACAAAACTCATCCTAGCAGTTGCTTCAAGCTGACACAATTTCAACACTTGAAAGTGCTCCTTTGAACTTGCCTCACCCAAAAGCTAGACTATTTTATCCATGCATCAGCTCAGCAGTTGTGCCAGCATCTCTACCAGTGACTTTTCTGTCACCTCTTTCTTCACTTAATCCTTGCTCTTTCTGTCACTAGCAGATCCATTTCTATTTAGCTCCACTCCCCCATCTGGCCCTCCCCACTTCTCCAGCACTCCCTTCCCCACCTCAACCCAGCCCCAGGGCACCCTGTACAATTCTACTTTTGATTGCTCTGTTGAGGCAGTTGCTGAGGCAAAGCTATCCCTGCAGTGCATGGCTTGTTAGGAAAATCAGATATAGCCAGAGATGACCCAAAATGATTCCAGAAATGATTAACACTAACACTCTTTGCAACTTCAGTCCTGAGTGTGCCCAACAATTCTCTCAGGAGTCAGTAAAACTGAAAAGATATCACACATTCCAAATTGCTTTTTGTGTATGTAAATGGAGCACAGGTGGGTGGTTAGAGAGCTCGAGCTCCTGTCTCACATGGAGCTAGATGCAGTTAAGATTGAACTTCTCTCTCCTTTATATTTTTTAAGCAAAAGTGAAGACAAATGTCTTTACAGTGTAAGAGTGCTGAATTTAAGCATTAATTAGTTTTGTAGGATCTGCTAATATCAAAAGGTTATTCTCACTAATGATTTCTTCTTATATGATAACAAATGACATGATCCTTTAAACTCAGCCATATAACATGCCAATTGCCCTTTGTGTGCAGGGCTGCTGATTCTGAGTCTCCAGAGGACGCTCATCATCTGCCGGGTCACACATAGTCTGTAGGTGGGATCTGGAGTGTCCCCCAAAGGCCCATGTGTTAAAGGCTTGGTCTATTGGGAGGTGAGGGAACCTTTAGGAGGTGGGGCCCGGTGGGAAGGAAGTTATGTCATCAGAGGCATGCTCTTGGTCCTGGTCCCTCCTCTTACCCTCCAACAGCCATGAGCTGAGTAGCTTTGCTCCAGCAATGCTTCCCATTATGATTTTCTGCTTTACCATAGGCCCCAAAGCCACAGAGCCAGCAGACTGTGGACTGAAACCAGGAGTCAAACAAACCTTTCCTCCTTATAAATTGTTTTTCTCTGGTATTTTGTCACAATTTAAGGATGACTAACATAGCATATGAAAAGCTATTATTTCAGATGCCCCTAAAAGATTCATCCCTCAGTTTCTCCATTTTTTCTTGATCTTTTCAAGTCTCTTTAGAAAGATGCCGACACCTGGAAAGAAAGATGTTTATAGGCCAGCTTGGCAGGGTGGATGACTTATATGTAGGCTCATCCTTATCTGAGTCATTTGACACTGGGGTCTTAGTAGAAGAGCTGAAACTGCACTATATGAAAGGGTTCTACTCTAGGAAGTAGATTTAAGATTGCTCCTATGTTCCACTTTGACTGGATGGTTTTGACTGAGTCAATTTTAATGAAATTTAACAGAATTGACTGGTATTTTTGGTTAAGTTAACAAATAGTTGGGAAAAATAGTTTCTGTGCCTTGTTTTTCTTATGGAGACAACACTGGTTCTGAATTTAAATATTTGCTAAGGAGATTAAAAGAAATCCATGAATAGTATTTAAAACACAGCCTGTAGCTTACTAAGTGCTCAATTAATATTAGCTATTAATGTGTATGTTGTCTGCTCTGGATTTATAGCTAAGCATCTGGATCTCTCAAGGCAGTTTCTAAACATAAGTGAGGTTTCTAGGTTATTTAAAATAGGTTTAATTCTGAGTCATTTGAAATAACCTAAATATAGTTAATCAGTCAGCCACTGTTTTCTAAGAGGCTTGTGTATTCAAAGCCTGACAACTTGATATGGGAGAAATATATCTGAAATAAAAAACACAGCATCTATCATCAAAACATACACAAGTTAACTGCCAAATGATATTCCCCAGCCCTGGAACAATTATGTCAGATGGGAATACCTATTAAACACTTAAACCTGAAGTGCCATCCTTTACTAGACTGTAGAAAGTTCCAGTTTCTCTATTCTCAGGGTTTGGTGTCAAGAAAAAAAAATAATGTGTCTCCCTTCATTGACAATGTATTTTCATCATAAGGTTAAAAAAACCTTAGGCTTTTTAAATTATGGCGATCTAGATTCAAATTCAATTTCTGCTCTGTGTTCCCTTATGCATAAGTGTACATAATAGCCCCTGTGTCTGACGAGTGTTCCGTGTTGGTGCACCAACCCAAGTGTTGTCTTGTGCTGCTCCCTCCCGCAGGGTGTTTCCTAAGCACTCTAGAAGCTGAGATTGAAAGGATCAACCTGTGTATGGCTAGAAATTTACTCTACCCATCCTTGGAAGAAGAAAAGCAAAAATAAAATGAAATTGCTAGTTCAAAGTCCAAGTTCTTATTTTGTGGAGGTAAAATCTATAGGTTGCTACAAGATTACTGTGTTTTTCAGCCATGCTCAGATAGTGCTTCTCTGTGTAGGTTGTTCTAAGGTGTGTCCCAAGCTGCAGGAGGAAAGGGCAGACTCCCAGAAAGTTGTTTGCTGAGGTGAAAGCTTTATGATCCACACTACTTCCTGAGTTCATGTTTCTTCACATAAAGCTTTATCAAACCTTTAGCAATCCAGGTTAATCTGCCAAAATAATATAATTATGTTTGATTTGATAATCTATCTTCTATTTTAGATCTAAAAGGATTTTAGATCTAATGATCTTCTATTTGGGTGTCAGTTTTTCAATAAAGTTTTGATTATGGGCAAAAATGTGTTCTGGGATTTCAGTAAGATATAATGCATATCCATGTATATAGCAGCATAGTTTACAATAGCCAAATTATGGAACCAACTTAGGTGTCTGTAAACAGATGAATGGATAACAAAAATTTGGTATATACACACAGTGGAATTTTACTCTGCCATGAAGAAGAACAAAATTATATAATGTATAGGAAAATGAAGAGAACTAGACAATATTATGGTAAGTGAAATCAGCCAGACTCAGAAAGTCAAGAGTTATATGTTTTCTCTCATATGTGGAAGCTAAAGAGAAAATAGGAAGCAAAAGGGACTTCAGATAAATGAGGAGAGAGACCAGTAGAACAGTGGAAGAAGATTGGGAGAAGGAGGTGGGAAGGGGGAAAAGAGAAATGATGAAGAAAACAGTCCAAATAATGCTATGTTCATATATAAAAGTGCCATTATCAATCTCACTAATATATACAGGAAGAAGTGGGAAGTAGGGTGGGACCCAGAGAAAAAGACACCAAGTCCTGTGTGTATGTATGTTTCTATCACTTTGAACCTCACTATGATGTATAAGTACAATGCACACATAAAAGTATAAAAAAGATATAATGTATTTTAAAAATAGTATAGCATGAGACATAGTCCAGGTGCATAACTGTCACTTTTCCATGACTTCTTCCCTTCTTTGATATCATTTATTGTCTTTTTATTTTTCTTGTCTATTTATAATAGGCATGGTCTTGCTATGTTGCCCAGGCTGTTCTCGAACTCCTGGACTCAGACTATCCTCCTGCCTCATCCTCCAGAGTAGCAGAGACTATGGGTGGGTATCACTGCATCCAATTCATTTTTTTTTTCTTTTTCGTCAGTAGCTTCAGGTAAAATTCAGTGCAGGATCATAGTAATTAAATTAGCTTTTCCTTGGGTTATATTCCTCCATTCCTCTATATCAGAAATGTTTTATGTTGGAATTTATGAATGACTTTTTAAGGGGTACATGAAACTCCTAACACGGTTTAATTTTTCTGTAATATGTGCTTATGTGCATTATTCAGAACCATAGTCTATGGCCTTTGTGAGTAAAGGTATCAATGTACAAAAAATATTTAAGAATAGAATATTTAAAACTCTTCGATATCCTTTTCTAGTATTATTTCATATAATTATCCCATCTTTTTCATATCAGTTTTAGGATTTAGGCAGGGCATGGATTAATAATTAACTAATTAATAAAGTATGTACTGTCTTCATTCTTGTTCTATCAGCTCCCCCTTCCTACTTAAAAAGATCAGTTCAATGTGAAAAATACCCAATATGGTTTGACATTACCTCTACCTTTGTCACATAATCCATCACATTCTCACTGCTGTGACCCAAAATACGTGATGACAATGGAGAGGATGGAAGATTTATTTTCTCCCAGTTTTGAAGGTTTCAGAGGTTTCAGTCTAGGTCATGTCAGTGGAGCTCAGGACATGGCAGTGAGAAGAAGAGAAAGAGCACTAGTGGAGAGACTCTGCTCTCACATCCTGGAGGCCGGAAGCAGAGAGAGCAAGGGGGAGGGGTAAAGGACATACATCCCCAAGGCCGTACCCCCAGTGGCCTACCACTTCCAGCCACCAAGCCCTGCCTCCAACATGACTGCCTTGTCTATGACACGAGGTATTGGGAGCATTCTAAATCCAAACCATAGCAGCTATCTATTACTTGGACATCGCTGCTGTTAACAATCACTATGTTTTTTCTGAGGCCATGAAATTATGAACAGAAGTAGAATGAATTCAATTTGCTATCACCAACCACAAGGCCTACCCAGCCATAATTTGTTTAATTAAATCAAATTGTTTTATGACTAAAATAATAGACAATCCCAAGCATACATAGTAAAATAAAAATATTTTTAGACAATGGTGACATCAGAGCAATTCCACAACATTGTGGACTTTTTGGGTGAAAATATTTTTCATTCATTTGTTAATTTATTCAATTAATATTTATAAAGGGACTATTATGGGCCTAGAACTTTTAATACTGGTCATACACCACAGGAGGCAGTTCTTTCTCCCCAAGCTTTATTGAAGTATAATTGACAAATAATTGTATATATTTGAGGTTTACAACATAAAAATTTGGTACACATTTACATTTTGAAACTATTACCACAGTCAAGTTAGTTTAATACATCTATCATCTCAAATAGTTTTTTTTCCATGATGAGAACACTTAAGATCTATTCTCTTCACAATTTCCAAATATACACCACGACATCGTTAACTATGGTCACCAAACTTTGTATACAATCCCCAGAACTTAGTCATCTTATAATTGAAAGTTTATGCCTTTTGGCCAACATCCCATTTCCCTCATCCCCCATCCTAGGTAACCATAATTCTACTCATTTCTATAGTTCAACATTTTTAGAGTCCACATATAAGCGAGATCATACCATATTTGTGTTTCTCTGCCTTACAAAGTTTATAACAACTATAATGCCAACCACAGCCACACACTGGTCTGGGCATTGGTGGTGCAACAGGGAAGAAAAAATCTTTCCCTCACTGAGTTTACATTCTAGTCCAGGAGTCAATCCTAGTAAATGAATAATTAAGGAAATGCTATAAGTCATGCCTAATGGTGATAAGTGCCATCGTGAAAAATAAAACAGGAGGGAGTGTGAGGCAGTGTGTGTCTGAGGCAGGGCTAGGTACCAGGATTGCAATTTTAAATTGGGTGGTCATGAGAGGCCTCTCTGAAAAAGTGATAGTTAAGTCAAGATTAGAAAAAAAGGGAAGGATCAAATAACATGGGATATTTGCAGAAAGAATTTTCTAGGCACAAGGGATAGTTAGTGCAAAGACCTTGTGACAGGACCATGCTTCGGTGGGTTCTGGGAACAGTGAGGGATCAATGTAGTCAGAGCTAAAAGAACAAGGAGTAGGAGACCTGTGATCAGAAAAGGGACAGGTCAGATGGGCATAGGGTTCACCTGTCCCTCAAGGGTCTTGACTTTCCATCTGAGTACAACGGGAAGTCCCTGAAGGTGTGAGCATAGGGGCAATTTGATATGACTTATATTTTAAAGGAGTTCAAGAGATGTCACATGTTATGTGTATAGACTATTTTATACTTCACCTACTTTCATGAAGTGTTTGAGTTAATTTGTAGTAAATAATGGAAGGGGTTTCTTCTGTGCATTAAGGAGTCGACTATAGAACTGACTCACTGTGGAAGGATGAATTAAGTTGCTCAATGTCTCTTCCTGCCCTTTGACTTTTAAAATCGTGTCTGAAAAATAATCAACAGTCAATAAATTCTCATATACTTACTAAGCTATTAAAAATATGATTTTTAAATATAATATTACTTGAATTTTTTTCTTGCAGTACTGGGGATTGAACCCAGGGGCTTTCTACCTCCGCGCTACACCCCCGGCCCTATTTTTTTTTTTATACTTTATTTTGAAACCGGGTCTCGCGAAGTTGCAGAGGGCCTCACTAAGTAGAGAGAGAGAGAGACAGGGAGAGACAGAGAGAGAGCTGAGGCTGGCCGCGAACCCCAATCCTGAGTCTCCGCCTCCCAAAGTACTGGGATTACAAGCGTGCGCCACCACACCCGGCTACTTGAATTTTTATTTAGTAACTTTTTTGTTATTTTATTCTGAAAAATGTCTTTGTCTCTCCACTAAATTCAGGAAACCATGCTAGTTTATTCCCCAGTTGAGTTGTGCAGACCACTGTAACAGAACCAAGACTTTGTAGTGAACCACAAGTTAAGCTGGAATAATAGAAGTAGCTCAAACGAAAGGGAGCACTGCAGAGAAAGTAAGTCAAGTTGCTTATGCATAGTTAAATCCAATCATCTACAGGATGATAGAAAGGAAGACAATAAAAACAAAGTCAAACATTTGCTCTAATTTGCTTCAGAACCTAAGATTTTAAAGCCCCACCTGCAAGGTCAGGTATTGGATTCCCTTTGAGCCACAGTCCATTCGACCCAGGAGACCCTTGCAAGGCACCCTGATGGAAAGAACCTGATGAGGCTGACCAAACTGTGCCTGCAAGAGCAGAATGGGAACTAGGAAGAGTGATGATAAATATGCTCCAAAAACTGCAAGTAATAAAACGAGAGCCTGCTAAAATCTAGTCCATTCAGTCCAATGTGATTAGTTTTCAAAAGAATTGTTGTCCCTGCTTATTGAAAGAGTGCATTAAAATTCATTTATATGCATTGCCACTGCTGCATCTCCTGGGCTTTTGTGTAGAAGGGACGCCAAGAAAGGATAATTATTTGAGACTTTTTACAAACCCCTTATGGCAAAGTGCTTTAGGTCACTCAGTGTGAAAAATCAAATCAAAGGACAATGACTTGTTAACTCCAGGTTGTCAATTAGAGCCTCAAAGAGCTTGTAGCTCAACCTAAAACAAAATCATAGACATGTTTTTGAGATTTATGTCATTGTACTTCTGAATCTGGCTCAGCGAGAGATCATAACAAAAGACACCTCTGTGTCATGTTGGAAGGGACCTATTGCTGAAAATGTACTGACCAATGGCAAGTCTTTCTACTCTTTTGGAAGTGAAATTATTTTAAGACATTTCATTATACGGTGATACTCTCTCCTGGAAATAAATGTCATATGGCAATAATTTCTTCCTCTATTCTTGCTTTTTCCGAGAGCAGGATTCCAATGAGAAAGTACAAATAGGGAGACATAATAGGCTTATTTAAGGAGGTGGGGTACAGTTTAAGAGAAGGCTGTGAATAAGGGGATAGGTTGTAGAGAGAGTCAGTCTATTCCTTCGAGTGGGAACAAAAGGATTACATTTTATTTTTTTATGTTTTTATTGGTGCATTGTAGTCTAACATCACAATGAGTATCAGTTTGGTGTTAACATACATGCACACAGCTCTTGGTGTCCCTCCCCCCTGCCTCCCCCTGCGCCTCCCCCCACCTCCCCCCACACATGTAGCACTGAGAATGATGTTGGTATAATCTCATATATACACATTGTTTATGACAGTAATTCCATAGATTCACTACTTTCTTCCCCTTCCCCTTCCCTTGTACCCCAAAGGGGTTACATTTTAGATAAGAGTCTAGAATGGTCTATTTCCCGGAATGGAGACAGTGGCAAGTCTTCCATGTGGAGAGCTTTACTCAGTCTGGAAACCTTCTGCCTCAGGTATATGCCTTTGGGGAGGTCACTGTCTCTTTTCACACCACAGCTTGGTGCTGACTGTGCTACATTTGAAACATTCCCACCAGTGCCTAAGTGAAACCCTGCAGGGATCTGCATGCAGTGAGTTCAGCCTCCAGATACCCCAGGGGTCCCTCAAGCACAGGTAAGTGGGAAGTCCTGTATTTCCATTCACAGGGGCCTGCTTAACTTTCCCTCAGGTGTGTCCCAACCTTGTCCTGACCTGCCCATTTCTATCTAGCTACCTAACATTTTCATAAAGTCACTTAGACTACTGATGGACATGCAGTTATGACCCTTGTCCCTCACCAGGTGATTCCAGAAACTGAAGACATTTTTCAAGTGTCTTTTTCTAAACTTAAAAATGGAAGCAAGATGACAGGCTGGGGAAGGGTTTCCCTGAGCACCTCAGGACTAGCTGCCTATCATGCCTATACATGAAATTACCAATGCCAATCTCAATATCCTTGTATGGGGAAGGGGAGGGAGTAGGAGGGAGGTGGGGGGAGCTCACCAACTACTGTGTGCATGTATGTCCCTATCACTCTGAACTACATTATGATGTGTGATTATAACACATCAATTAAATTACACACACACACACATACACACACACACACACACACATATACACCAGTGAGTGGTTTATTATAACCATTTTGTCTTGTCTTTGTTTTCTACTGGGGGTTGAACCCAGGGGCATTCTACCACTGAACTATACCCCCAGCCCCTTTTTATTTTTATTTTGAAACAGGGTCTCACTAAGTTGCTGAGGCTGGTCTCGAACCTATGATTCTCCTCTCTCAGCCTCCCAAGTACTGGCATTACAGGTGTAAAGCACCACACCTGGATTCCAAAATACTATTTTAAATAAAGAAACGGAAAGGCAATTTATTCATCAAGTGTGCATAAATACAACAAATTTAAACAAGAGTGAGACTGCTGCTACAATTAGATAGCTCCATGGAAGAGTAGAAAAAGCCCAGAAACAGATATCAGTCTATGCAAATACTCAGTATATTGGAAAGGCAGCATTTCAAATCACAGGATATTTATCCAGTAAGTGGTGCTGGTAGAGTCTCCATGATAGAGAAAAGCTAGTTCCTTATGTGCATGCACACACACTCACAAACACACACACACAGGCATACACATACACACACAAAAGGACAGGTTAACAACAGGAAAGCATAATAACAATGGAAAGGGAGGGTGGACAAAAAAGAGACTGGGAAGGAAGGAAGGAAGGAAGGAAGGAAGGAAGGAAGGAAGGAATTCACAGACAAAACACCAAACACATCCAGAATACTGACAACACAGAATGCTGGTGAGGATGTGGAGCAACAGGAACCCTCATTCATTGCTGGTGGGGTGCAAAATGGTACAGTCACTTTGGAAGATAGTTTGGCAGCTTACAAAACTAAGCTTATTCTTAACATACAACCTAGTAGTTGTGATCCTTGGTATTTACCCAATGGAGTTGAAAACATATGTGCATGCAAACACTTTTGCAGAAATGTTTATAGCTGCTTTATTTGTAATTGCCAAAACTTGGAAGCAACCCACATGTCCTTTAGTAGGTTGAATGGATAAACTGTGGCACATCCCAGTGATAAAATATTATTCAGCACTAAAGAGAAATGAGATATCAAGCCATGAAAAGATATGGACAAGCCTTAAATGCATATTATTAAGTGGAGATCACAACTATGTGACATTCCGGAAAAGGCAAAACTATGGAGATGATAAAATATCAGTGGTCACTGTGGGTTAGGGTAAAAGAATGGATGAATAGGCAGAACAGAGAAAATTTTTAGGGTAGTGAAACTATTCTGTTTGGTAATGGTGAATACTTATCATTATACTTTTGTTATATATTATGTACAATATCAAGTGGACTTAATGTAAAAATTTTCAATCAACAAATTAAATCATAGTTATACCTATAGTGAAAAAAACCAAAAACAGAAACCATAAACATAATGCATTTGAGTAGATAACTATATTGTACTTCTTTATTTCTCACATCATAAAAGTTAAGTATTAAAGGTAAATAAAAACCTAAGCCAGGTATTAGCACAAAATGAGAACTAATTGTGTTGTATAGAGTAGTCAAAAAAGGCCTCTTAGAATCCAGAAGTTAGTAAGAGATGAAATCAAATGGCCAATTTATAAGCATGTCATGGGAACTGAAAGAAATATAAAAAGTAAAACATTACAATATAATTTCGTGCCTATCAAATTAGTAATAATTGAAAGGAATTATAAAATGCAACATTGATCAGAGGGTAAGGAAATTAGCATTTGTATTTGGAAATATATTAACTTTCAGACTCACTCAAAAATTCTTTAAGAAGAGGTGAATATGATACAAATGTGTTTTCTTAAAAGTCTCAAAATAAAAATTTGAAAAAGTATGAGAATTTCAGCAACTATATATGCCTAATTGGAATGCCCATGTAGAACTCTTTTTATAATTCCAGTCTTTCCTGTCCAGTTTTTATATTTTATTTGCCTTTATTTAGACTATTATTATTATGGAGCTTATAACACTTTATAGATTAGTTTTTTGACCTAACACTTTATATTACATTTTTTCTATGTGGCAATATACCTGTTAATTTATTGACTCAATAAGATGCCAGTGAATGGATACACCTTCCCTCCTGCTGAGTTTCTACAGCTGTGGTCAACTGCTAACAGCAAGACTGACACTTCACTACCAAACTCCATAAAAACCAATGATGATCTAATAAAAGCTAACAAAATCTTGACCAAAAAAGTCAAGCTTTTCAAGCCAAGCATGGTGGCACATACCTGTAATACCAGTACTTGGGAGGCTGAGACTGGAAGATTGCAGGTTCAAGGACAGCCTCAGCAACATAACAAGACTCTCAGTAACCAAGCAAGACCCTGTTTCAAAACAAAAATTAAAAGGCACTGGAGGTGTAGCTTAGAGGTAGAATACCCCTGTATTCAATCCCTAGTAACACACACACACACACACACACACACACACACACACACACACACACACAATGTAATGTTAAGCTTTCCAAGAATACTATTTGAAAGATGGATTTGTACCTTACTATCACAATAAACCTCTGTTGGTATTGTGTGCATATTGGTTCTCAAAATACTAATAAGAGAAAGCCATTACAATTAGTTACTTTTTAAAAATCCATAATATAAAGACAAAAAACACACTTCTGCATCTTTCCATCAGTATTGATAGATACGCATACTCAATTCAGCAGTTAAAAATTATACTAAATAGATAAAGTTTAGAGCTTTCTTTTGGGTTTTTTACTTAATAACAAAGACAAAATTTGCATACCATTGGGAAAGCATGCCTGCTGTCATGATTTTTAAAAATGACTGAAATAAGCAGAAAATAATAAGATGCAACATTTCTTTTATTGTTAATTAATGTTGAGAGATTCACAGAAAAATTGCTAAAGATGGGAACAAATGATTATTAGAACATTTACACAGTGTGGGAGGCTTTCTGTGGAGTTGGCTGAAAATTAAAAATAATATCTCAGCTTATGGTATTTGCTAGATTCTACTTCAAGAATTCAACAGCTTTTACTGAGCTATTAACGGAAAGATGTACTGGAAAAGATATATCATCAATGTAAAAACACATTATAGAAAAACTGTGTGAGTCTAGTCACTATTGATATAACTGATTTAAATAAGTTTCCTTAAATAATTATTGTAGATAAAATCACAGGTGTAGCAGCACACTTGAAATTAATTCAATGTATCATTAGTCAATCTTTTCAAGTTGAAGCCACACTTTCATAAAGTGTTAAAGGATATTATCGATGCTGTTAATTTTATGATTTTTAAGATGTCTTCAAATTAGAGTGGAATCTGTACAATATCATGTGATGTAGTCAATTTATACTCTTTTTTGGCATGGCACACTTGATGTAGAGAAGTGATTTTGAGTTATCCATGTTGATGCATGTATTTATTTGCTTTATTCATTATTATAAACTGATAATCCATTCACCCATTGGTTGACATTTGATTTTTTATATTCTTATTGGTGCATTGTAATTATATATTGTAGTGAGATTCAAATCTTTTATAAAACATTAAAAATTTTTTTTGTCATTTTGTGCAAGGTGCTTAAGAGATTGGTCAAGCAAACATAAAAGCATATTGTTCATTTGCTTTACAAAAAGATACACATTGATATTTTTATATCTGTAATGGCCAATTAAAGTCTATAATGTCCTATCTATCAAAAATGTTAAGAAAACACTAAATATTTAACCCCAAAATGATGTGTGTGTGTGTGTGTGTGTGTGTGTGTGTGTGTGTGTGTGATCCTGGGTATGGAACCCAGGTGCATTCTACCTCCAAGCTACACCCCCAGCCTTATTTTTAAAATTTTACTTTGAAACCTGGTCTTGCTAGGTTGAGTCTCACTACTTGCTGAGACTGTCCTCGAACCTGCAATCCTCCTGTCTCAGCCTCCCAAGTACTGGGATTACAGTCGTGTGTCACCACGCCTGGCTCCAAAGCAATATTTTGCCCATAAGTGAGAAAGTAGCTTCAATCCAGAAAACTGCACAAAGGAGGGAACATTTAAAACGAGGTGTTTTTAAATGTTTCTATTATTATGTGATTTTAATTCCCAAAGTAATATTAATATGTCACCTATAAAATTTTCTTATTTGTATGCTTAAACATTTGTAAGTAAAATATTTAACCCTCTATTTGAGTAAATTAATCAATCTATCTATCTATTCAATTGGATATATGTTCCAGAAAAAATTTCAATAAAGAACATTGGTGGATGTAACATGCTTGTTACAAATATAATTATTTAATTACTTCTAATTCATGTTTAATGTCAACAGACTGGTATATCAAAATTTCAATAAATCCAATTTTTTTATTGATAGCTTGAAAATCTAATAGGGTAATTCAGCAAATATAGTCAGCATTACATTCCACTTCAACCACCATCTTTGAGAGGTAACTTCTTCAAGTATGACAATCATTAAAATCAAGTGTCAGAAATACACTAAGTGATGTGTGCATGTATTAATGTGTCACTTTGTATCTCACTATGATGTATAATTAAAATGCACCAATAAAAGTAAAAAATCCAAATTTCAACCAATGAGTGAATGGATTATCAATTTATAATAATAAATGGGATAAAGCAAATTAATTATTGGTACAAGCATCAACATAATCTCAAAATCACTCCTCTAAGTCAAATACACCATGCCAAAAAAGATTATAATTACATCATTTAATTTATCTAAAACTCTAGCATATGAAAATGAATTCATAGTGACAGAAGCAGGGTGTTGTTTGCCTGGGATGGAATGGAGGAAGGAATGGTTTGCAAAGTATCATAGGAAAACTTTTTTTGAAGGAAGTGGGAAATATTTATTATCATCATTGGGGTAGTGATTTCAAAGGGTATGTATATGTCATAAATTATTCATTTGTATGCTTTAAATGTGTACAGTTTATTTTACTTCAATCACAACTCAGTAAAGTTAAAAAATAAAAATAAAAGCATCAATAAAAAATGAACCATAAATGGAAAAGATAATAAGTTGAACTTAAAATTAAAAACTCTACCTTTCAAAAGACATTATTAAGAAAATCAAAAGACTGACCACAGCCGGGCGTGGTGGCGCACGCTTGTAATCCCAGTACTTCGGGAGGCAGAGACTGGAGGATCCGGGTTCGCGGCCAGCCTCAGTGCTCTCTCTCTCTCTCCCTGTTTCTCTCTCTCTCTCTCTCTCTCTCTCTCTCTCTCTACCTAGTGAGGCCCTCCGCAACTTCGTGAGAGCCGGTTCCAAAATAAAGTATACAAAAAATAGGGCCAGAGGTGTAGCACAGAGGTAGAACTCCCCTGCGTTCAATCCCCGGTACCGCAAAAAA